>JAHZMZ010003289.1:0-27635 GCA_027743805.1 Lepidocyrtoides sp. E14 | reverse complement strand
TTCATGTCTTAATCAGGCTTTAGTTTTTCAATTTCCCTTAATATAATCGTTTTACTTGTACTTTACTGCTCCATGTATTGTACCTACTCAATTATCACTTCATTTGTGACAATACATGTAACTGTCCAAAACAGGTATTTGGAGCAATTTAAAGCATGGAGTGTTTATTAGGACAAGGTCAACATCCTGGGATTATAACCTGTGAAATTGGAAAATTAAATCTAGCAATTCAGCTCACATTTCTCGTGTAATGTATTTAGTGACAAAAAGGTTCAGCGTTGTGCGTGAGCTCCTTTCTACTATTCTCGAGCCCTAACTTCAAGTACTTTTTACAATCGATACAAGTGATGGTCTGTTTATTTCATGTTCAAGACGAACAGGATGTGCCTGCCTCTGGCTCAAGGCTCTGCTCAGTTCAGTTCACATAAAGAAATGGAAAAAGGTTTCTTGAGTTTCAATCAATTCAATTCCTTTCCATTAGATCTAAACGAAATTTTCTTTGGTGGTAGTATATATACCAGCCCAGGAAAAGCAACAGCAGTACAAAAATTCCAATGATGCCGACCATCCACCACCACACACACACGGGACTAATGTATCACATCAAGCAAAGAGCGTGCAATATTGTGCAAAACTAACGGACTTTTTGGAATCCATAAACAAAGTACAACATTTATTTGAGGGTAGAGAGAAGAGAGAGAGAGAGAGAAACATCCGGATGACATGGCATGGAAATATCAGCAACAATCCATCTGACTTGCAATGTAGTCTACCCGCCCGCAATTTATAGATAGGTACATAATATGTATGTTTTTCCTACTGCTTTTCGTGAAACTCCTCCTGGTGAGATGCCGGTCGCGCTTTCACATTTTCACATCAGACAGTTTAGCATCACGTTTTTTGTTACAGAAGGGTCCAGGTCTGATATCAATTGGCACGATTGAAAATACAACGGCTTTCTCCCAGGAGAACCCAGAGGAATGTCAAGTAAATAGCTTATATACACTGCAATATCAGTTAGTTTACTTGTAGTATCAGAGAAAAAGATAACTACAACAACGTTACGGCACATCTCATCATCATGCTTCTGCTTGGTTGGTAGCAGTGGATTCCAGTGAAAAAAGTGGTGGTGTAAAGTAGTACACTAGCAATATGCCCGTTCATATTGTTCGTACCGCTGCCACCACGGCCACCGTTTGCTGGCTTGGCTTATAATATGAGCATGTCATGGAGAATGTGCTTTCTCCTGGAATCTAAACAGCAGAACAATTGAACTAAGGGAGTGATAACGTGTCTTGAATTTAAAGTGACATTACATTTTTTTACTCTGCCTGCCAGACAAGCAAGCCAGGTTTCCCTAATCTTTCGTGCCTCCCTCCCCCCGTCTCTCTCTCTCTCATCTGGCGACCAGATAACTGCTTTGGCTTTAGCTGCCTTATCCCTTTATTGTATAAATTTGTGCCAGTATACCTATGACCTACATATATGCATCTCACTGGATAACATTTTATCACAAGCACACACATTTGCTACCGTATTACATATCAGTCCGATTCGGTCTGATATTATTATGTTTCTTCATAGTTTCGTCATTCATTCCATTTTACCAGAAGGCCGACAGGGCAACAACAGTAAGACGAGAAAGACCACCACTGCCGCTTCTGCTGTTGATGATGATCATGATGCAAGAAACCCCGTTTTTCACTTGACTCGATTTGTTTATTCTCTCTGGAGTCGTGTATCTAAAGTACGCATTTTTTGCAATAAACCACTGTTCAAGTTTATGTAAGCAACAAAGGGAGAAAAAAAAGAATATTTCATGTGCTTTCACATTTTACTGGTTGAAAAACTACTTGAATAGTACACAAAATTCCAGATTACGTGAATGGGGTTAAGCATTGTGCGAAAACAAAGAAGTACACAGTAAAAGCATAAAAATGTTGAGAGGTTCCTCTTCCATATATTTGAGTTGTTATTTATTATTAATATTAAACCTCAATGCGATTCTTGTCTGACCAAAACTGCTTTATTGTGATAAGACGTTACTACACAAGTTGGCTATTAAGTCAGAAAAGTGGAAATTACAAACATTTTTTTGGCTTGTTTGCCGCCTGTTATGTAGAGCATTTGCCGAAACGAACACCATTTGCTAATGTCCAATTTTACAGTTATTGAGATAAAAAGGTCACTTAATTCAACATAAACTTCATTTTATAGTTGGCCAATTTTCACTTGCTCCAGTTAGAGATACTAACAAATGCACTAACATGGAGTCAATAATTTCTACATAATGATTCCTAATGATCATCCTGTTAACTGATAGTTGCTGCCATTAACATTTTCCACTGCTGCTTGTTTCCACATTTAACATTGCTACAAGCCACATGCAAAGCCAGATTGTTACTTTTGGTATTTAGAACAGAGACTTGTGTTGAACAAAATGAATATCATATTACACACAGTAGCTTGAAAATTTGCTTGTTAAATTTATGTTTAATAAATTATATGAGCTGTTTTGATATTCGCAAGCAACTAGTCCATTTGTGCGATGAACATGTGCCATGCCCAATCGCTGGTTTACTATAATCGGCTTCAACAGCGGCTTGTTGTAGCCGTGAGTGAGTATGTCTGCTATCTCTTGGTAATATTGTTCAGTTTAAATATGCATGCAGAATACCTAATAAGAATAGATAGATAAGTCGACGTAACTTACAGAATAATAAGAATATACTTTTCGGAACATACAACCTTGTCTAGCAAAGTGGATTGCTGTTGCAAGCAGCAAGTAAACGACATTATTCCAATTCCAACTAGCTAAACAAGTATTATTTCTTGATTGGAGAAAGTTTTTTTTTTCTCCGATAGATAAACTCTTTTACTTTTGCTCATTTAATATGCATTGCCTCTAAATCTAAACTCCCACTAAGCTCAAACCGAAATAGTCAATCAGGATAAAACATGCATATTCAAATGAAAGCAGCCCTAAAATATCGACTGCTAAAACTTTCTGTGTAGGTAGTTATATCGTATTTTGTACACACCTTTGGATAAAAAAACGAACTCACTATAACTGCGATAAAGTTCTCGCTCGCTGCTACGCTGCTGTAGAGCAAAGAAGAAGGTTTGTCTAGGGGCTCCACCTTACATCAAGGGAAACTTAAACATGAATAACCCAAAGGTTTATCAGGTACTTATTCATTTTGTTCGTCAAGCTTACTGTTTACATTTTAGTAGCAAATCCGCTGTGACAAAATAACCAATTTATACAATAACGCATACTTATACCGAAACCAGTGGCACAATAACTAGCCAGCTGCTTCTTCAAAGCATCAAACGTAAACCGACGTTGTGTAGATAACCAGTTGTAGCTTTGGTGGATAGAAAATTGATCGATTACGTTTTACAGAAAATTAGAAAAAAAAAGTTCTTTGTCGTTCTTTCGTTTATTTTTAGGGCTGATTCATCTATCATCGTACTTTTATTGTGCCTGTAGCTAAAAAAGGTAGATCCTTTACAGAGTTTTTTTTTATTCCTTTCTTATTTCCTATTTGATATTATTGCACCTTCTTGAAAGTAAATGTTGTGGAGGAGTAGAGGGTACTATATTTACTTTGTAAAACTTGAGCTTGTATCTTTTACAAGGACGAAAGGACGAGAAAACGGAAAAACTATAAAAACTATTCTGCACATTATAATATGAATGTACATAATATGTATATTGCAACTGCCATTGCTTCTGATCATGACGATGATGATGATGATAACGGTTGAGGTAAGTAATATGGAATTTGAGATAAAAGACTTTTATATCAACTGCCAGCGAAGCCAGTTCTTCCATGCATGCATGAATAGAGTGAGCTACGTGTGCAGTTGTAACTACCATTCCTTTGCTTACTTGTACTACCCAACCAACCAACCCAACACCATCACCTACCATCACCGTTTTCACCCGGTTAACGAGAAAGTACCAAAAAAACTCTAGAAAAGTTTCTTTTTCTTCCTTGCTCTCTTCCACGTGGAGATTATTGTAACCAGACAAGTGTAAAAAATGTTTGTGAGCATAAAGTAATGGTAAGCAGAATAGAATGATATAAAAGTTCAGGCATTTACTATTATTTCTTCTTCTACTACTACTACTACTACTACTACAACAGCCATGCTGCTGCTGTTCTGGTTCACTCATTTAATTTCATTGTAAAAGAATGATGTATGCAATGCACAAAGGGAAATGGTTATATAACAAGGGAGAATGCTAAAAACGCGAAAAAAAAGGTTTGTGCAGTCGTGGTATTAATAATAAGAAGAAATACATTTCGTGTTGAAAGACTGGTTAAGAGAAAAAGTGTAGTAGACCTGAAGACGAAATAGAAGAGAGACATAATAATATATACATTGCAAGCTCACCAAGCAAGCAGTTAGTTGTGTATATTGTGTAGCAGCAGGAGCAGTAACATAAAAGAATGAGTTTAAAAAAAGTTTGTCAGCCAAAAAGAGGTTTCTCTTTTTCAGACTTTCCTGTTGTAGTCGGAATAAAACGGTAAAGAAAAGTGATGATCCAAACCCGGGTATTTTACTTTTTCTACATTGGCTTGAATCTAATTGCAGGATAATTCCCAGTAATCCATGCATAAAGATTGAGAGGATAAGAAAAGGAAATGAGAAGACGGCGGAGCGGTGAAGAAAGATGAGGGCACGATTCTCAGTGTACACTGCTCTGATGTAAGAGTATGATGAGAGAGAGAGAGGAAGGAAAACTCATATTTCTTTCTACCTGTATGTATGTATATGCAAACTCCTGTAATGAATTTACTTTCATTCTTCCTGTCCGCCCTACAAGGAAGCATCAAAAGTTTTCGCTTTACAAGGGTTTCCTATAATATGATGATAAAAGACCAATTTTATTTTCATACAGTCGTCTGCATGCACACGACGATGAAGACAATGATAGTATCTTTAGGCTGCATTTACTAGTCTGTGTGCACACGTCATAATCCGGAGAAGTATTGCTTCTCCAAGAACAAGATTTATTGCATTGGTAGATATTTGCATCGGACAAGGAAAGCCTTAACGTGGAGAAAGCAATGTGAAAAAAGATTATCACGAGATGGGATTAGTATGCAAATAAGTAAAAATTTCCATATGAATAATATTGTTTGATTCATGGGATGGACGTGCTCATCATTAAAATGTTAACTGGTCGAGTCTTGCTCTTTTCCTTTATTCAACGAACCTTGGCCTTGTTCAGTGATAGATAATGATTCCTCCAGGGATTTATTACATGACAATATCTGCTCTTCATTTGGCAACGAATCACTATCCAAGGTAATCCCTCCTTTGCAAAATCAGTCTGGTCACTACTGTATAGGAGAGTATCTTCGTACTATTATGAGCATTTCTCTCAAACCATATTAGTTTGATCTGGAATACACTTCTCAACCATGTATGAGTTGTACTTTGATCGGGTCACACAATGAGTTACATTCTCTGGTTTTGAGCATTCAAAAGAAATCAGTAAATTTGAGCTCTTAAATTCCTTTTACCTTTATTCGTCTCTAACAACTTTATGTCTAACTAGTTAAATAAAAAGTGTATACGAATGCGAGCTTATACACAATGTAATCCTAGCTTATATACATTGCAGAGTAATACTGCACTCAAAAGGTAGTAAATTCGACATTTTCAATAATGCACTTTCAACCGATGGTAATTCATCGATAATATCCAACATTTACCCAAATGGTGGCCATTAGATATTACATTGCCGGTTGATCATAATATGCATCATTTCTTTTGTAAAGCATACACGATATTTTCACGGGATAAAGGCTTCTGCTGATATTATTATTGCTTGAACAAGCGAGAAAATAAAAGGTAGTGTGTAGGCAGGCTTTTAAATGGGATGGCACGTAAATGCTAAAAAGACATCACATCACACAATCTACCCTTCTTTGGGCAGCATGCCTGTATTCACATTTTCACATCAGTGTACCTATACACTGGTACTCTCTTCTGTTATTATATCTACCTAATACAAAAATCCACGTTTGCTACTTTTTCTACGTATTTACGGAATGTGCGTGAGCGCCTTCCACAAATTTTTATCATTTACTATTGAACTCTCGTATACTACTTATTGTAATTCTACTTTAAAGCATATACATTCATATTATTGCCTACTGAATGGTAGCAGTGTAGTAGTAGGCAACCAGTCCATAACTACTGCTTCAATTCTCCCTACTTTTCTGGCCAGAGAGAAGCAGAAAACAACTTATGTTATCTTCAAAAATGAATGCCATATTCTCCAGAGAAAGAGCACCTATAACTTTGGGAAGCAATATAATAATAATAACGCATAAAGATGAACTTGAATCAAGCTGGTAGTGGAAGGAGTAGTAGTAGTGTATGTATGTAGTTGAGAAATGCACTTTAATCCTTTCTTGTCTTTTTACTTAAAAGCAAAATGTGGATGTGGTTTCGTGTATGTAGGTAATGTATGTCTGAAAATTCGTAGGTCTTTCTAACCACATGCTTCAAATTGTACATGCAATATTGGCCATATACATGCCTTAGGCATTCTTTAGTTTAGTACTAACTGGAATTTCTGTAGTAGTAGTAGTAGCGAGCAATAATTTATTGCAGCAGGCCTCCACTGTGGCAATAATACTTTACACATTGAAAGAGAATGACAATTTTTTACAATGATGCTATAAAACGGCAATAATACGTGGAAAAACTACACGACATACGTATGTTCTAGTTACATAAGTAAGCACACAGGTACCACCAAATCGTTCATCTTCTAGCATCCAGAAAATTTGTCTTTTTGCTCAAAGTACTTACACTCGTTTTTGTCGTTGGCTTCCCTATCAATTTATTTTTACATGTTTGTAATAATGCATGAACCAAATTACATCTAAATTTTTTTGCAATACTTTCCTCGGCTTTGAAGAAAAGAAAGTAATGCGAAGGTAAGTGGATCTAGAAATCAATTTGTAAGAAGAAAGTGGTGGAAAAAAAGAGACGAAAGTAACCAGGCATCCCATGTTCTGAAATTGTAATTCCAAAGCTAAAAAAGAAATTCTCAGCATGTATAAAGTGCTACACAGAGTTGTATACATAGAAGCTATAGTGTTATTTTGCCTGCGGTTGTACACATTTTTATCACAGTGAAATAAAAGTAATTTCCCGTGGTAAAAGCTACCCTGCCGTGTACACACATGTTATTCACTCTACATTTTTTTTATTGCAGTGACCCGCAACTATACAAGATTCTGCTTTCAAACGATCATTGTTGATTGCTTATATATATTAGTAATGTCCTTATTCCTTAAGTTACTTACTTGGTATCATTATGGACTTTTACTAACATGTGTACAGGCGTTTTTTTTTGTAGTGACATAGTATGGTGGAATAAAGCTTTGTTCTCTATTAAATGAAAAAAAAATGCTACGGTTTTTAAAAACCATAATACTAATACAAATAATGTAATGTGCCTTGCGGAGAAAAAAAAAGAATTGCAGGACTCAGCAGTGGTCACAACAATCTAACATGATTTGTCACCTGGCTGTCAAAAGAATATATAGGATCATAAATTTCATTCAAGTGTTTAAGCCAACAAAGTCTAAATTTTCTCTGTCTAGAATTGGTTAGGTACTTAATTTTTCTCTGCGGTAGAGTCTATGACAGAGTGTTTTTATTTTGAACGAGTGAACAAGGTTATAAAACTGGACAATCTCTATGCTTTTCCATAAGTTACTTTGTCCATTTGGGCGACCCGAATTGCAAGTTTATGTTATCAATCCCACTATAATGATGGTAAGGCAATGTATTTTATCTATACTTTCTGTAAAAGTATTACATTTGGAAAGTTTGTAATAGGGAAAATAAATCTCAATCATATTTCGTTGAAATAAAACATTAAAAACTTTAATCGGGAGTCAGTGGCTTTGACATTTTGGCACGTAAAAATGGAACCAAATAATCTGTCATTTCCATACAGCACAGCAGCAAGTAAGCCCAATAAATTCTGTTGAATTATTGAACTAGTTATGTTTTCATGAGAAAATAGTAGTAATATATTCTATCCAACCAAATCATGCTGTTACTGAAAGCTGACAAATGGGATGTAAGTTCACGTCCTCTTTTTTCTCCCTTCTTGTGATGACAATGGCATTGCAACATTCATACCAGCTTCAAAAATGACTACTATACTGCCTTTTATTCTTTCAAAAGGAAAATGGTAGTAAGTATTTTCCAAAATAAGCAGAAAAGAGCCCCTGATTACATGAGAATCAGCATGTAAGATCTTATAAAACATCCATGAACGAAAAGGTGACAACAACAGGCATCATCATTACCACCGGTATGCAACCAAAGAAAAAGTGGAGAAAGTTGGGTCAGCATTTTCCGAAAGCACCCTACAAAGTCAAACCAGTTGTAGTAGTAGTCGTAGTGGTGGTGGTAGTGGTACTTGCAAAGAAAAGCGAATAGTGCGTTTTGTTCTGATGATGACGATGATGATAGTAGTGTACGGTACTGAAAGGATCCCCAGGAGATCAAAATTTTAGTTGAAAAATGTCTCTCGCTGTTACAGAGTTTCTATTCTTTGAACAAAATCAATCTCGTCGTAATGTCAACTCTATCATCATAAACCAAAACTTGGCGAAAAAGAAGTTGCTTTTGTGTTAAAAGCCAGCGATATAGAATCCTAGTAGCTGATACCTTGTACAGTCATTGTATTACCAGTAATAAAAAGCTAAAAAGCAAAATGTGAGAAGTAGGGAGATAGTAGCAAGCAGCAGCAGCCCTTTCTCTTTATGCTTCTGTTCTTTTCCATTTTTTCTTAAACTTGTCGTTCGTCCCTCCTTCTTCCCATTATTACACATGAGGCTATTCTTTTGCATTATTGTCTATCAATGTAGCTATATGTACATTTTTTTATAATTTCTCAATACATTGTGACAAGCAACTGTTATACGCAGTGCCAATGTCACTACTCACTACTGCCTTCCAAAACTTCTCCAGTTACTTGGAAGATGTGCCATCATCAGTTTTTTTTGTGAAGGTGCTCCCTACCAGCATTTTTTCTTTTGATTTTTATATACATTCATAACATGGAATCAGCTTTCATGAAAAAGTAACGCATGTACAGAGTTACACCCTTTTTCTTTGCAACAGAGGAAATTTGAGAAAGAAAGTGAAAAAAACTAGCTTGCTCACACACCTTATATTTTTAATATCATTTCAGCTCTCTGTTTCGTAACTACCTTAACTTGAACTAGTGTGTTGACATTATTCGACCATGATTTCACTTTTCTTTTACCCTCCTACATACATACACACACTATATGTCTTCTTCAGTGCTTATTGCTCACAACAATCATCAATACTGGTATTATGTTTCACTGACAAAAAAGCACTTCCTTCCTTCCTGCGACAAGCTTTTTACTGAAGACACCAGTCGTTTCACACAGAATATATAGTAATGTGTGCGTACGTATATACATTTACGCATCTACCAATATTACTCGTCAAAACAGTCAAAATTCTCACATTGAGAAACAGACACAAAACCGGACCCCTGGAGTCTTCCTCCTCCTTCATAAAGTGCGTATGAAAGCTTAGCGGAAGAAAGCAAAAAGCAGTCACACCAACACACATAACTAGTACTAACGCTCACGTGAAAAAATATATGTGAAGCTCGTGTTTATGTATCTATAACTTGTGTGGGAAAGCAAGGAAAAATGAGACGTGAACAAAGCGAGTAGATTTTAGTCATTAAGATGCCAACAATGTAAAGCTTCTTTTTTTTCGCCTGCTTGCCTCACTGTTTATTCCTTATCCCAGCTGCCTTTTGGGTTTTTAGTATAATAACTATTACATTATGTTTTTTTTCACCATTATTTGAAAAAGGGGGAAACGCAAGGAGGAAAGAGAAATTACTGAAAATCCAGGGAATAACTAGCAGCACGACATTTATCATTGCAAATGTCAACCTATAGAATCTGAAGTCAAGACGGGTCGCTTCCATGAGCATTTCAATGTGTTTCAGTGTAGATACATATTTACATACTTACATATGTATACAGAACGTGACTTGATGAAAAGGTGTCTTGTAATGTGAAATCCATTGTAAGGGTATCTCCAGAGCGCTTGGTATTTATACTCACTTATCACAAGTCTGTTGTGCTTTAAAGTATGTAGTAACTTTTTTGGAACAACATTATTTTCTCTTGGCAAATATCTCCTGCTCTCTCCCTCTCTCTCTGTCTCTTTTTTCGGGTTATGTGGTGAAGAGGAAGCGAGAAATTCTCAAGTCATATTTTCATAACGAGGTAACCATTTACTTTGTCGGCTAAGCAAGTGTGATTTGCAAAAGCCTATCAGCATATTCTTCTTCTGGAGTTTGTCAGTTTATTCATGTTGCTCGGTTAGCTTCCATTCTCTCAAGCAAAAATAAAAATATAAATTTACTGCTTTTCACGTGAAACAGTGCCTGTCTATATAGGTATGCATGTTTATGCTGTTCGCTTAAACCGCGTTCAACACCACTACTATTTCTCGAACACCGACGTCAACTCTGGCTCCTTTCCGTACAGTTGATCGAAAACATATTTTCTATTTTGATATATCTTTTTCATCCGATTCTTCATAGGATTTATGCATCGTCATCCATCACTTTTCTATTTCAGCTCATCCTTCTACATATACTCGCACATATTTACACATTACACATTTCCCATAAACTTTTTTCCTACCGCAGATTTTTATGTATTTTTTGCGACAGTCATGAATTATTGATTCACCTGTATGGAATTTTATGTAGTTTCATTTTCAAACTTTTTTGTTCTGCATTCTGCACAACTGTATAAATAGCGAAAAAAAATCAAAGCAAAAAATTTTATTGATTCACCTGTATGGAATTTTATGTAGTTTCATTTTCAAACTTTTTTGTTCTGCATTCTGCACAACTGTATAAATAGCGAGAAAAAAAATCAAAGCAAAAAATTTACAAGTGAACAGAAAAAAAATTCGATTGAAAGTTGGAAAAAATTTAAACACATTCCTACGTATTCCCCAACTTTTCTGGTTCCACCAACATAAATTTTTTTCCCTTTATCCTTTTCCGAGGTAAAATTGCATGATAAAAAAATTTCGGGTGGGCTGTTATAATCATGAAAACTTTCAAGTTACAACATTGTCTTATGAAATATTGTGATGTTCTGCATTAAGCACTTCTATATTGCGGAAGAGAGGAAAAATAATGTTTTTTAACTTGCACACACAACTTAGTACTTTCACCAGTGGTCCTACTGCGTGGTGAACTGCACCACGCCCGCTTTTCAATAAAGAGCAATATATTTCGTACAAATAACAACTACAGCGGGACAACTAACGAGGGACTAACCGATGATTCAAAGTTATTACATGTAAGTGGAATTTCAGTAGGTAAACTGAAAATGAAACAACCCAAAAAGAATCAAAATCTCACCAACCAAGTGAATTTTTTTTATCATGTCACAAGTTCCCATTTTCCTTTTCCAGAGAGAAACTCTTCTCTGTCTGACAGTTTTTGTACTACATGAAGAAAAGCAGAGAGCTTCTTGAAGACAGTAGATGTGAACATCTTTCTGTTTTCTTTTGTAAATAAATGCCATCATATCAAAGTGGAGAGGGCTTCACAAACTTTAAGTACTATATCAGTGTAATCATGTTTTCTTTTGTTCAAAAATGATTATTATTATTACTCTCATTATAGCGATTATTTTTATTACATGAATGATGATGAAAAAGTCACTGTGATATAAGCACCAAACTATTTTCATCCTTGTGAATTGTCAAATGGGCGAATATATTGTACTCTTTCCTTTCCCTTGCTATAAAAAGCTTCGTGTCATTCTTTTCTTTTGATAGAATTAGTATTCTAGCTGTCTGTGTCTGAGCACAAATATGATGATGATATAGAATATAATTCCTTCTACTGCAATACCAAGATTACGCACAATATCCTTTTGTGAGCCGTGACACAATGTTTCCTCCAATAAGGAATCCTATTTCCATTATGCTTTATGAAAATATATACATATAATAGGTGCATGTGTGTATGAGTCGTTGTCTTTTGGTGTACAAGTTCTCGAATTGGATTTCATATACACATAGGACCTTTTATGGATTCCATAACGGTATATAGACGTGAAAAGTTATGAAAAGCTAATGAAAGCAGTAATGAAATAAATTGAGTCTAGGAAATCTCTTTAGAAATTGTGTACACATTGGGGATATCTCACTCTGCCAGTCGTTATGTTATTATTATTATTCTTCTTCTTCTTCTTCTGCTTCTTTCTTCAGAGGAGAAAAAAAGGATGCCTCCTCCCACCAATTCTCCCTCTCCTTCTCTACAATGCTAACATTCACGCATAAAAGAAATGCAAAGAAAGAAAGGAAAAGAATGTGTGCCCGCCTGTCTTCTTCCTTTTTGATGAACATTACATTGGCAAATGTTTAATGAGCCATTGCGATAATACGGACTACATGGATGACAAAGCTTCTTTTTGCTATGCTATTATTATTATCATCATCATCATCATTACTATTGTATTATCATAGCAAGTTGGCAGTAAGTATGCATATCTACGTAATGGAAAGAAGAAACTAGCCAGACAGGAGAATGATGATAGTGATGACGATCATCGTGATGATTCTGTTGATATTGCATGAAAGCAAAGTTGCTGTGTATTTGTCTCTCAGCAGAAGCAGCAGCAGTTGTTGAAGAATCTACTCTGCCATCGTGCTCATCTTGATCGTTACTTGTCACTGAGATGTCACTTTTCTACATTAAATCCCAATGGCTGTGAACAAGTAAGTAAAGGAAGAAAAGGAGAGAGAAGTGTTGTAGCCCTCCCATGGGAAACTAATGATAACTGCTGAAGGTTTTTGCAGCTTTTTTTTCCTACGACGATCATTGTGTGAGAAGTCTGCAAGTGAGTAAGCACGCAAGTGATAGAAATATTATACTATTTCTGCTCTGAAGAAATACGCACATATAGTCACAAGCGATTGTGTAATGTGTGGAGTAGGTAAGATAAACTGAAAGTCAAGCAGGCAGAAGCAATAGAGCTGGCTGTTGTTCCTTCCTTTTTTATTTAGTGTTTGTGTCATCATCAACTCTAGTACGCATTCATTTCCGCACTAACGTAGTAAAATACGTGTACTTTGCCATTCACTATTATTATTTGTTGCATTATTAGTGCTCTACAGGAATAGAATGGCAGGAGGTACGATCCCAGTGTACACCCAGCATGAAACGCTCTTTTAGATTTGCGTAGTTCAGAAGGAGTATTGTTCCAAACTAATTCCGGAAGTAAGTTGCTTACTACGCGTGGTGGTGTGGTGGTTGTTGGAGAAAGAAATTGAAAGTGAAACTACATGACACATGACAAGAGTGGATGACTCGTGTGCCACATGTAAACAATGCATCGTAGAGGAGAAGAAAGAGGAAGAATAAAAACAGCAAAGCCACCACAGAAGGATGAGGAACAACGGCATTGTATATCATGGATTTAGTGATAATGGTTGATAATAATGCATATTATATTAACACTATGCTGATTATTTCGACAAGAGAATGTTGTGGAATTTTCAAGACTGGAATAAAGGGATTCTTCGTGTTGCGGCATTGTATTCTAATTTATAATGACCGAGAAAAATATTCAGAGCTGTTGTACGCTAGCGCTATAATGTGCATGTACTCATAATCGAGCATGTAGGGAAAGATAAACGTTGGAAAATAATAAGCAGAAAAGGAACAAGAAGGGAGGAAACCTAGTACGACTGTTTGCTCATGTAATAATAATTTTACCATCCTCGTCGCCGTCATAATAATGATGCTGACAAGAAGTATGCCAATCTAAAACTGATGCCACAGCCGTAATGTTCTTGGTGAGATTTTAGTGTGGTGACGGAGAATAGAGCATTTTGCTATTATTCAGCATTTTACTTTGCCTACAACAGACTCCCTCACACTTTACTCCTCAGAAAAAAGGCAGTGTTGGTGGCGGTTGCTGTAGTTTGGTGATAGTGGGTATGTATAATATAATATTAGTGATTATTATTGCATATATCTCGTGTCTCCCTCGCGGGTGCTTAATGATCCTTGGCGTCTCTGATGATGATGGGAATGGTCCAACCATAACTGCTCTATATACATAGCTTTTTCTATAAAGATGATGATGATTCTGATGATGCTTCCAGCAGATATGTAACTAAGCTCGTATGCTTCGAGACATATTTACACTACCCACCATTCACTCACTCTTTCGCTCCTTGTCTACTAATAATATGACACTTCTTGGACTCGAGCAAAAAACAAATGTTTGGTTAGAAGAATAAATGAGAGAATGTGAGCTTTTTTCATTATGTCGCTCTTTCCAGAGACTCACACGGTTTGTGGTCCTCAGTCATCCTTCTAATGTTAGTTTGAGAAAGTGGAACTGACAAAGACAGACATATTATAAATGTACCAAAGCCTGTAATATGCATATTACAATACAAGAAAAGGGGGAAGAGGGGAAAACATCATAAAATGAGTGCTTGAGGCTTGACTTGGCAAATTAATAAAATTATTTTAGAGACGACTAGAGTCTAATTAGTACAGGATTTGACCTTTAAAACTTTGTTGGATTGCAGAACATGGAGAAGAACGGCCCATTAACTTCTCTTCGTCATTTTTTCAACTACCTACGCGTACAAAACTTCTGTATAACCGCTATTTATCACCAGAAACGGTGTGCGTATTACTAAAAGTTTTACAACGTAATCCAATGAGATTAGATAAAGTGAAAATATTACATGAGAATTTCTTCCATACCTCTGCATATTCCCTTTGCTCAACTTTTATTATATAATATTGTAGGCGTAATAGGTGGTGGCGTTGACATGCACATTTCTATTTGACTAGCACCGGTTAAGAGCACTCAAAGCCATATACCACCTTGCCACCTAGGCATTTTTTTTTGAATAGATAAGCTTTTATAGCAAGCGCTGCTGCTGCTGTGATCCTTGCTTGACCACGAAAACCTCTCCTTGTCAGCCAGCCACGTACCTTGCGTTTCTCAACCAGCCACACAACAGAAAGGATTTGCTTGAACAAAAGTGAAAGCGTCATGTATTTAATAAAATGGGAGACTATTACTCCAGGGAAAATGGTAATAAAAACTTTATGGGGTTTTGAGTGCTCATGTATGAAACAGAATCAAGAAGGAGAAAAGTCTTAAATGAATAACATGATGATAAAAGAATGTATGTATTATACAATGTTTAAATGCTGCTTCACTTTGTGTGTGCTTGATGGGGGCATGCCGATAAAAATAGAAAGAAAATGAGCGTTTCAAGTAGGATATAGTAGTACACAAACTCTTACCTAGTAGTCTATGGACTTCATTCCTTGGCAGAACGAGGTTATAGTTGCCGTCTGTCGCTCGAGGTAGTACAAGTGACCACAATGTAATGTAGGAAAGAAAAATTGATGTCCGATACAGGAGGAATCCTGGGCGACTCAGAAAATCATAGCACCGAAAACTTGTCAGCTTCATAATGATGATGATTGTGTAGGAGGCAGTTCTTTTTTCAGTATACTTTTATTATTATTATTATTATGGTAATACACATTAACCTCAGTTGGCTCTGTTTATGTTTTACTGCTAAATTATGGCCTATCTTTTATCATGATCAAGTCTATTATGCTTGTATATATTTTGCCATTTACAGTCCACTAATATAGTATTTATGTGATTGTACGTTTGTATATCATCATACTGTTTATGATAGTGTTCATTGTTTCACAACGTCGCAGATTTTTCGGTTGATTGGAAAACCTTCCGCTGAAGTTTTTTTTCTGTATTTTTTCTTGAGCGAGATAAATTGTTGCGGAATGATTGAGACTACAAACACATACCGTCTAAACACACTGCATACACATACTAGCGTAATGACAAGGCTCATGACATGGTCAGGAGGTTTCGTAATAAAAAGGTAGTTATATTTATACAGGGGAACGGTAGAACCACGTCAACAAAGCAGTAGTGTTAGCTATGCGTTCCCTCTCTTCACTTCAAGTCAAGTATAATAATAATCATTATGTTTTTTCTGTTGTGATATATCTGTTCAAGGAAGAAAAAAGAGTTGTTTGACGATAGTAAAAAAGCGGTTGTGGCGGAACCCACTTTTTCTGTTTTTCCATCACCACCATCAAGGGTTTTGATAAGTATGTACCTTTAGAGACGTAAGTATAGTAGTGGGTTTTGCCAGTGGCACGAACTAAAAAAAAAGTTTGAAACTGTAAGTGGTTTATGAGTGGGAGCTGGGAAAGGCGTTGTATGAGAACTGTATTGTGACCGAGCAGCAGCAAAGGGCAGTAGTAGTCCGAGAGGAAGGAATCCTAAAGCCAAGAGCACAAACAAACACTCACCGAGCGCCACAAGACTCAAGAGAAGAGCATAGAACAGGAAGACCAAACTATCAAACTCTCTTGAAAACTTTTCACATTTCAAGTAAATCGGTAGGCAGCAAATAAATAATATAATCGTTTTTATTCTTCTTGTATTACACCAACAAATTCAATGATTGTGGCGATAAAANACTCTCTTGAAAACTTTTCACATTTCAAGTAAATCGGTAGGCAGCAAATAAATAATATAATCGTTTTTATTCTTCTTGTATTACACCAACAAATTCAATGATTGTGGCGATAAAAAAAGCAATGTCCAGTAATAGTGGTGGTGTGGTGCAGTAGGCAGCTAAAACGAACTCTTATTATATCCATGTATGGATCTATCTATCTGTCTCTGAATGTTCCTTCTTCGGAAAAGTGGCTTTTCCTCCTCCACTCTGCACACACATACTACTACCACCTACTCCTACCCCTTTTATGCCAACATCCACGCACGAAACAAATAATATTGAGTTGGGCGTTCAGCAAATTTAAGACTTGACATTCAAGGAAAAAGTCTAGTGCTCATTGCTCTCTGCTGAAACATAGAGCTTCAGCTTCTTTTCATTTGCTTTGAGCTTAACGTCTAATGTCCATGTCTTGTCTAGCAGCAAGAACCCCATGAAATAACAGCTTGACTTACTTTCCACGAATTGGAATCTTTTTGGAGTCATGTAATTTTCCTAATAATAATTACTTGATCAACTTACAAGCACAACTTTTTTCATAAAACCTACTTATAAATAGGTATTCCCGTTATAATTGTAATTTACAAATTTCTTGACAACACTACTGTACTTTTAATACATCGTCTTCGCTATGCGAAGACAAAAGTAAAAATGAGAAAACGAAAACTTCTCCAGCTAAATGACAAAACTTGCTACACACAGTCTGCTGACATTATATTATTACGTACACACTTAAAAAGTCATTTACTTAAGATTAAGTGCCATTTCTTTTACCTACTTCTAGTACAATTAAAGATAATCACTATATTTTCGTTTAACCATACATATAATAATATACTATATACTCCTTCAATTTTGTACAGAATATATAGATGATTGCAAAATTAGTGACTTTTTTGGGCCAAATTTTTATACCACTCAGATAGGATAATATTAATGTTCTTTTTGCTGACTACTTTCACGGCAAAAACACCTGCGCTACTACCACTTTTATCATGTTTATACACAGAAATCAGAGCCTGGTTGTTTTTTTTCAGCTTGGTACAATATCAGCGTAAATAAACAATACTTGAGAATTTCGTCCAGAGAATTGTGCGATAAAAAAGCACTGTGCTCCACTTTGTCTGTGTCTCAGAGTTGACAGACTGAGACTGATCGTACTTCACTGGGGGAATCCAGTCTAGTTTGAGACGACGACGAAGCCCTGCTACTGCCTAGCTGTTTGCTAACCGTATGTAGTGCGGTGCGATGTCTGCTGTGCTCACCGTTACGATTAGAACAGAAAAGTAAAAGCGTTAGAGAGAGTGTGCAAGTAGATGCGTGTGTGGCAATGTAAGTCCACCATCATCACGCATTGCCTATTTCTTTATACTGAATATAAAGAATCGCAGTAGCAGTCGGTATGTTTGCCGAATCGAATGCTTGAAAACTCTTCAAGTTTTCCTTTTCTCATTTTCAAATATACACACAGAGCAGGCAGCACTCACAAGTGGGTCCAATATACCGCACATGAATCTGTTTACCATTAAACATGACGTTGTTGTATTCTTCTACATTTCTCAACGGTTTCCCCTCAATAGTAATAATGATGGTAACTGGGTAACTTTCTTGTAGTATAAGCGCGTACTTCCATATAGCTGTGCTGTTTTTTTCTACCTTCAAAAAGCAACAGTCTTCTTTCCCTTTTTTTCCACAAAATACAAGACTTTACCGTACGATTTCTTTTCTTTCTCTGTGGGCGCGCGTGTGTGTGCGAGTGAGTTTACATATTGATAATATGAGTGTGTGTAAGTGTAGGGGATGTTTTTACTTGCTTATCGTATGAGAAGTAGTGAGAACAAAGTGAGTGATATGATGGGACGGAAGCCGCTTTTTAAACTGCAGCTTTGAATGATGTGTTGAATCTCTCTTTAATGTTTACTATGGCATACACACACACTACACACACATGATGATGATATGGTGCTTCTTTTGAAGAATAAGCAACAACCATTTCTTTTGAGTGGATATGAGTAGTTGCCTGCTTTTACGCTCAATAATGGACCATCCAATAGTCTAGTAGTAGGCAGCTTCAAAGGAACCATATCTACCACACTCATAATAGGTCTTCTTCCTCTTTTCACAAATGCAAATAAATGATTTTTACAAACAGATACAAACACATTCATACATTGCACACATGAGTATTATTTATTTGAAAGGAAAAGGGATTACGACAGAACATGTAATATAAGCTGAATTTCGTTACGTCTCTCTTTTAGTAGTATGTCTATACACTCTTTTACTACACGGAACTCAAAAGTTTCCCAGAAAAATACAAAAGAATGATGTGCATAAATTTTTCTCAAAGCTGAACACTCATCCATTTGCTTTGCTAGATTGTGGTGTTCGGATGAACGGTTGATTGTAAAAAAAAAACTGACGAAAGTGCGAAAGGTTCTTTTTTTGCTCGTTTCGTTTACTTGATATGGCTGTTGTACTTGTTGTAATGTAGGGATAGTAGTAGCAGTTTTGGAAAAAAAATGTGATAAGTACTCTACCTACCTCTAAACACACGCATCTATTCTCATCATTTGAGAAAACCCTTCGTTTTTTTTGTGTCATTCTCTAGAGTTTAGAGAATTTTTTTATACATTAGATTTTCCCTTGCTTTTTTCGATTTTGTTGTAAGGGATCTGACACGTATCAACCTAAAAGTTAATACAGAATGTGTGTGTGTGTGTGTGTGGTGATGTTGTTGTAACATGAGAATAGAGTGAAAGCCTGTTCCCACTATACCACAACCTCATCATCGCCATCATTCTTTAAAGCTTTCACTTCAATCCTTTTTTCCTTTCTCCGACAAAATCGTCCTATCCTGAGGATAGAGCCGAGCGGAGTGTATTATCAATTTATATATGCGTTCGGATGTACACGTGAGGGATGTTAAACGCAATCATTTATAGTCATGCATAAGCAAAAAAAAAGACGAAATCCTTTTTTCTCGCAAATTTTTTAATATCTGCTGCCTTTACCTGTCAGCATGTACATGTAGCTTTTGGTGAGTGAGTGTAGGAAAAAAAAGAATGAAATGTGTAACCAGTAACATCGGAAAAGGAAACGGAACGAGGAGAAAGGATAGCGATACTGATTCTGTTGATGGCTGGTGAGGCGTGCAATCAACTTGATGGCATTGTGAAAGATGAATCACACATCGTCAACTTTGAATTTAATGCTTTGAGGAACAAACTGTTTGTACGTGCCGGATACATGTAGGTATCCATACCTGTCGAGAATATATATATCCCTTTCAACATCTTCATTGTAAAATTGTCTATTAATCAAATTGTGTTACACAAACGTAGCGTTTGCCTGTTATCTTTTTGTCATTAAAGCGAACCGGATTGCTATCCGAGTTTGAAATTATTGCAAAACCAATGAATAGTGCAATACCAACGGTTAAAAAAAGATTATCTTGCTTGGCTAGACTACAGGATTATTATTACTATTATTCGAATGATAATGCTTCTTTTCTTGTTAAAATAATGAATAAACGTCGAGGCTACAGTTCGCATCACGTATTACACAAACTGAGTTTTGCAGTATTAATGCAGCAGCAGTAGTAGTAGGAGTAGTGGTCAAATTATAACCTTTCCAAGCATTCCAAAGCCAAGTGAAAATTTTCAGCTGTTGGTTTTGGTTTCCGGTTGGATGGCCTTCAAAACCCAATTGATGCGTCGATACAGTTGCATACATTTATTTCCATATTCATCGCTGTTGCAACAATGGTAATGGGCACACCGCATAAAACTTTCGGTACATGTGCGTATTTTCCTAGTGGGGAATGTCGACAGACCTAGTGGTGCAAGAGATTGGAGGAAGCTAATTATAAACTTTCTAATTAGTAGCGTCTGCCTCAACTACCATTACTGTTATTTCTCTTTTCCTTCGGCTCAGCTTTCATCAACAAGATCATTCCACGTTTACTTGCTTAACTAACAAGCAGATGAGAGAACGAAACATTAAATACAGCATCATTGCTCGCCATGAGATAGTGGAAGGGAAAATGGAGAGAAAAAATCATTGCAAGTGGAAAGGTTTCTGACGGAATGCAATAATACAATATTATAACAAAAACTATAACAGGAATAACAACCTTGTTGCTTTTCGTTTGCAGGGGAATCAGTTTACGCTTCGAATTTCACCAAAAAATAGAAAGGGTTGGTTGCAGTGCATGAGAATAAATACAAGTTTTCTCTATTGCTCTGTGCAGAGTAATATTGCTTTTTTTGGTTACGCCAACTGGCTCCTTATTATGGATATTCCTTCGACTTTCCCTTCCGGCGTGTTATGAAATTGAAATGGAAATACGCTAATACGTATGTGAGCAAGTACAAAATGTAAGTAAATACAGGAAAAACATGAAGATTGACGGAAAACCTTTTCCCTTGCAGCGTGAGAAAGTATGTATCAAAAACTTGTCTATCCATCTATGTACAAAAGAAAATATTCAAGTTTCGAATAGAAGCTGTAGAAAATGTATCTTGTAATCTGAATCATATAATATACAAAACAGCGATATCGAGCAATAGCTTTATACACAAATTCTGCTTCTTACACTGGAAATTCCTTACAGACCATGGCAAAGGTTCTGTTTTGGCGAGCGAATGATTTCAAAGCATTTCTAAATATTATTGGAGTTATATGTACAAGAACACTAGAACCATGAAAAGTACTAGACCAGAGGACCTCACGTCAGATTTAACTGGAAATCGTATAAATTGTCAAGATGGAGTAATATTACAAAGTGGAGGAAAACAGGGGGAGATGTCGTACAAGAGAAGAGAAACAAACCATCTCTCTCAAAAAGAAAAGTTTTCCCTTGTTTGGTTGCACAAGAAGAAAATTGTTGAGTGACTAGAAGTCTTGGCTTAGTACGACGAGTAGGATAGATGAGTGGATGGATGGTTTGCTGCTGTAAATATTGTAAATGATACAACAAGTACATCCCGTTCTACTGTTAAACTGTTGGAAAGTTTTCTCCCAATGAAATCTGTCAATTTGACGGAATTGGAATTTCTCTCGGTTTTAGTAATTTTGATGCAATGAAATGCAATGTCACCCTTTAAAAACAAGAAACGTGCCATTCCATCCCAATTTCGAAGGAGTTTGTGAGTGAAGTAAACAAAAGGGTTGGAAATGGTAAGTACATCCAACAAATACTATTGTCGTGTGCTACAATATATTATTGTCTTCTCACAGTAAAAATTACATTTTCTCAACCGCTATAATATAGTATATTATCTGTATATGCTGAGCATTTTATATTTGCGCTGAGAACTACCAGGAAAAGCTTGGGGCTGCAACATGTGTGTATTTAGTGTGGTGCCTCTGTTCCTTCCTTACTAAACAGATGAAAGTTTTCTCTGCTGTCACTGGATTGATCAGTGTCTGCGGTTTGGGGTTTGGTTATATGGCATGGTTTTTGTGCTCATTGTGAAACAACTGCTTGGCTTTCACTGTATATTTTTTTTTACTTTGCAATGTCGCTGCTCGAAAAAAATGAGGGGAAAATGGTTGGTGATAGCACGAGAATTTCGAACATTGGTAATAATAAGATGTATATTTTATAGAGTAACCGAAAGAGTGAAAGAGGAAATGCTGTTGTGTGTATTTGGTTATATTTGTATCTAAAAGAGATTAAAGAACTGCAGGGCTGTTTCCAGAGGGGAAATCAGAAACATGGACTTGACATCAGTCACAAAAGTCAGGCAGTCTCAAAAACAAGCTAATTTTAGCTATCCTTTTATTGCTTTACATTCCAAGCATTACATTGCATTTCTATTTAGCAGCAAGGGATTTACTTGGAACATTTGTAGGGTATGCACATACTGACCAACATTGTTACTGTTAATAGATGTCCATTGAATTTCGAATAAGGAATAAAAGCAGTTTTTCAAAGTGCTTTCCATAAAAAATAACATGCTTTGCGTAAGAGTTGGAATACCATTGTTCAGGTGGCTAAATAAACACTCGGTTATACCTTTTACATGCATGAGTATGTACCAAAATTTTGTTCAATTGAAAATTTCCTGTGATGTTTGATGCAATTGAAATGTAATGTTAGGAAAGTAGTGCATCTTTGCAATGCACCGGATACAAGGACGCCCACTAATAAAATCAGAAAAGCCATATTGGAAGCAATAAAAGTTGAAATGGAATGTCTTGAGAGTTGTCTGTTTGTTGTCCAATTGTGAGACATCACGTAGGGACAGTTCTCATCAATCCAATTGCTGCTGTCAGCATTAATGCATATTATCCAGTGTATGTGCATTTTCTCTTTATTGCATTGCACTGTGTTGCAGTAGCAATAAGTATGAAGTGCATTCTTCTGAATGAATGCACGATTTTCGGTAAAAAACGAATTCGCTTTGTCTGAGAAAAGTGTTCGCTTTCATTGTCATTGTCTTCTTTTTTCTTCCATTTATGTAAAGGCAGTATAGACCACCACGCAACGTGCACTCACGCCACTTTTACAGCAGCAGTAAGTAGCCACACAGACACACACAAAGAGAGATGCAGAGAAGTAGTTGAGTAGTGTGATGTGGGCAAGTGGGAAATGAAATGAAAGCAACAAATAACTTTACAAACTGCAATTTACACCAACACAAGAGTAGTAAAGTAGACAAAATCACAGAGACATGACAGAAGCACGCATTTCATCGGCATTTTCTTGTTTCATGATGTTACCGCAATTTTGTTGAGCGTCTCTTCCTAGTCGTCCTCTGCTCTGCATGGGAGAATACATTGACTAAAACATTATATTGTACATTGCATTCATTTGCTCGTGTTTACGGAAGAGTAGGCGATAAAAAGTGACAAAAAAAGCTGGAGATCTTCTCTGGTAAAAAGAGAGACACATATACATAAGGCATCACTACACAGATGAGATGAGTTTAGTTTCTACGTAGGTATGTACCTTTTCATCACTTCGTATCAAATCACAACAACTTTTGTAAATATACAGCTGTATGAAAATGTACCAACTCAGTTTACTTTTACTTGTCTTCGTAGACCAACCCGTATGTTTTCTTAAAATAAAATGTAGATTCTCATTCTTGGAAACAGCCATGCAAACTTGTGTGTATGTATGTATATGCATCTGTCTGCTTCAACGAGTAAGAAAGAAGACAACTAGCTTTAATACTAGGATTCATTTCTTGAGGGACAATATATTACGCGTCGTGCACTTACCTATATAGAATCACTTCGTTTTTCTTCTCTTGGAGAATAAGTGCACATCGCTGCCTAATAAAACTGTTATGTTATGCAACTGGATCACTACGATCGAGACTACTCTGACAGCATTTTTACGAGAATAGACATGAAGGATTTTGATTGCACTATTGCTATATATGTTATCTTCCATAAATATGTATACTGCATACGCAGTTTTGTTAGTTGCGTAAACATATTTTACGTAACTTTTGATGTTAGTACAAATCAAGAGGAAAAAATATATATTGGTCTATTTGTATGCAATTTGGTGGAATGCATAAGTTTATACATGTACAGTCGTGATTACAAAAGCAAGTTCGTCGTACTCATTGTCAGTCGTATGCGTATAGACACTATGTTATTGGTGTGATCTCGAAAAATGCAATATAAACTAAAGAAAAGAGAAAGTTGTCTGACTGACGCGACAAACGACCAAATACACTGAGAAAATGACTCCGGAAATTACGAAAAAAAAGGTTTCTGTCTTGCTTTGATGGAAAAAAGGAACAGGAGCAGCTTCCATTCTTGGCTCTCTTTTCGATCTATCTTTTTTCTTTCCAATTTCTACGCTTTGCCGTTCTAGCTTCCTCAGCTTTATTGCTTTTATTCATAAAAGGCATTCAAGCCAAAAGACTTTCCGAAGATACCGACTGATGTTTACGGTCACTACTATAGTGGTGCGTGGCGTGTGTGCAACCAAACGGCTTGTCCGCTGAAAATGCAAGTTTGTCGCTGGTCGATTTGTGCTCTTATTATTCACTAGGGCAAAAAATAAGAACCGTATAGTCAAAAATTTCCAGAAGAACAATATCTTGCATTTCATCACATTCGTTTTCTATAATCGACAGCTAAGTTTCAAGATTCTTGAATCAAGAAAGCAAAATCTAACAATAGGACATGTTACTTTTGCAAGTTTGCATGATTTCATCTTATCATTTTTCTTTATCTAACCGCCTTTGTCAAGCTTGATAAAATATATATTACAGCATGAGTTATTGACTATAGAGGTATATCGAAACTATACATTGATTGAAGAAAATAATGCCGTGCGGTAAGAGATTTAAGAGATTTTCATTAAGGGAAAAATACAGAAAGAAAATGAATGCATTTACATATTTGTGATTAAGACCAACTACGAAGGTACATACAGGAAACTGTATGAAATCAAATTACTGTTAAAAGTTTATTTTATTTCAGCAGCATGCCATGTTTGGTCCTAATAATCAATCGGTCATTATCGTAACGGTGTATAGTGTATTATTTATACAGAAACTAAAATTAAATAAAAAGTAAAAAACATTTTGCCCATGATGCTACACTATTCGCTTCTCTACATACTCTAAGGTCCTTCTAACTAAACACGGTAACATTATTGCAATAATGGAGCTTATCAGGGAAAAAATTCTACAAACACAACAGCTGTTCTAATAATTACTGTGGTATGAAGGAATGCTTTGCAACGCCCTAATGTATAAAATGCGTGAGGCCATACTGAAATTTGCACACTTAAAGACAGCCCAAGTAGGTGTCTAAAAATGTACCCATTTGCTACTCAAGATTTCAATGTGGAAAATCCGCGTAAAAAGTGCTCATGCATGAAAAAAAAATTTGGTGGAAAGCAGTCAACCCTGGAAGGGAAAACAATTAAATGCTCCAGTCCTCACGAATTCAATCAAATCGCTTTTATGCTCTGGTTGAAAATATCATGCAAAACAAACGGGTATGGAGTATGGAGAGGTAATGTGTTGTGATTGTGATAATGTGTAAATATGAACGTGATCACTTGAATGTGTATGCCATGTGCAGTACATAAAACACGAAACAACATAAGATTCCACAACACGTTTTAATGGTTCTCTCTCCCATCTCTTTATAGAAAGAGAAAAATGTAATTTTTAAACATAATTACCTCCTCCGTTCTACGTGATAGCAAGCATGAGTGTCGAATAAAATGGATATTTGCATGCTATGGACTGGTTTAAGTATTTGCGTACATACTTGCAAGTGGCACTTGAGCTTGGTCAGGTATGTTTTTTGGTGCTTGCAGTTATTCAACAAGAAATGTATATATTCCAGGATCCCAAAAAATGTTAGGCTTATTAGCACACACTCCTCGCATTCCAACACAACACTTATGCTGCCTTTAACATGCATGCGTGCTTTCTCCTGCCCTTTTCTGTTTTGCTTCTTTCTCTGATTGTTTCAAGGCAGGCAAACCACATTTGAGCACATTGAATAGATGTAGAAGTAATAAGCGTATATAGAAGTACTACATGTCTAACCACACACATACACTTATCATCACTGAAATCAAAATCAACGAGCCATCTTGATGTGAAGTGCTTACTTTTCTTGTCAAAACTGTGAAAGCTCAATGGAATGACTCCCATAAGGCTTGTGGGTAGATAAGTGAATGAGTGGATATTATGGTGTGTCGCTTTGTAAAATTGTACATTTTCCTTTCTATTCCACAAATTCCACCTTACCGTCTGTCTCTGGTACTGCTCACACTACATATTCATCCTAGCCAAACTGAGCTGTTAATCTAAACTAATATTTGCATTTCAAGTAATCTTCTGCGTTGTTTTCGTTAGCTTATGCTTCGGGATAAACATTACATTATATGCGAGTTCACTTGTAGGGAAAGCCGGAAACCACGTGAGTGTTTACTTGATGATCGTTGCTTGACATAAGCTTGGAACATTTGCTGTGACAAGGTCCATCGAAACAGTACGCTTTGCATTTCAATAACATTCGACATATCACTTTCCTCAACTTATCAACACGAAATCATTTCATTTGAAAAATAGCAAGGTTCGTGTACGTTGAGATTTATCCTTGAGCTGAATCGCAGGTAATGCAAGGAGAACCGGTTTCAATATGTGCGACAGATTGATGTTATTTCTGCTATCCATCTTTGATTGAATCAAGATTAAGATGATCAAGGAGAGTCGGAATAGAAGAGAAAGTGCATCATATTGAGTAGAATATTTTTTTGTTTTTTCAATGCATCAAACAATCCAAAGCGTAGAACTGAGAATTGAGACTAGATGTACAAAAAAAGGCCAGAATCTGTTAACAAAAGTGTGTGAAATGCAATGAAAAGAAAAAAAAACTTGTCAGCTTCATACAAGATAATTTATCCAGTGCTTATTACAGGGATATGAGCGTGTTTTTGAATACACAAGGGTTGGAAAATTGAGCATAGCATTAGGGCCTTTAGTATTAAGTCAACACGGTTAGTCACAGAAACCGCTTACTCCGTGTGCACTAAAGACAGAATTTTTATTGATAAACTGTAACTGTATAAACCATCATGGACTACTACATAGCTACAACAGTCGATTTTTCTACTCGTATGAGTTAAATTTATGACGTAGTTTACCTTGGGCGCAAGTCGTGCTTGATTCTGTTAAACTCGGTGCAAATATGAAAAATAATGCATGCTAATTTATGCATAGGAATTTGAGTTTAGCTCAAAAGTACATCACATATCACTTCTTTGAGTTTTCACATTGTAGTAGTTTAAACCAGTTGTATAATGTTTCCTTTTGGTTTTAACGCGTGGTTTTATTTTTCCTCACTACACACTTGGTTTTGTACTTTCTAAAATTGAAAATTCGACATAGAAAAGCTTATACGGTTTACTTATCCGAAGGTGGTCACTGACAATGATTGTCTGTGATGGAGTTCCTTACTCAGTA
>JAHZMZ010003288.1:0-18403 GCA_027743805.1 Lepidocyrtoides sp. E14 | reverse complement strand
ATTTTATTGTCGTGCCAACATATTATTATCTTCTTATATATTTACTATAAAATCACTGCAAATTATACTTAAATCAGTCATTATCGTTATTTGAGTTTTAAGTAATACTTACAATATGAAATGCTCAAGTGGTTAGATTTTTTGTATGTTCTTGGAGGTCATATAAAAGGGTCATGAGACCTAAGTAAATGGTGATTCCCAAAAGGTTTTTATGAGCCATAAAAACCAAGTTTTGCGTATCTGTGTCGTGTCAGAAAAAAATAGATGAATAATAGCACTTGGTAGTAGTTACCTATTTATTTGCAAATTTGTTGCATGGAAGGAAAGGAAGATAAGGAAGTGAATTTGGTGTGTGCAAGCATGTGGGCTTGTTGAACATTAGTAAATTGTGAAGATGCAGATGCAACTAGTTAAGATAATATGTTTATACTTATTCACGCAAAAATTATTATAGGGTTGTTTAGTTTAATACTTGCTACTTGCGTACTGTCATTATTGTCTGATATTTATCTGTATATATAATATTAGCTGGAGTTGGGTCTGGGTTTTGCAGCGGTAATAAGAGGTAGAGTGGTGCAGTCACAACAAAACATTTCGAAACACTTTTTAGTCAAAACAGCTAAACAAAAAATAAAAGTGAGACTGCTTATTTCTTGTGTGTGACTGCTGTCTTGAGTTTTGTTGACTGACACTCCGTCTGACTGATTACTGACTAAAGTGAATGAGTAACTGGCAGATTTTCTAGGGAAATGGCAATAGGTCAACTGTCTGCATTTTTTACAGTATGAACAGTAATAGTAATTAATCTGAATAAATTGTCATTGCATTCTGCAACCTTTTTTTCAGGAAGGGTTTTATCGTTTTAAACCTTTTTTCTATTATTGACTTGTAGTGCGTGTCAGAATATGAGTTACCCAGACTTTTTTTTACTTCTTGTTAATTGACTCTGAACAAAGACAAAGGCACAAGAAGATGCATTTCAGAGAGAGACCGTCATCGACAAGAGCAGTAGAGGTCGACAGACGTAGCAGGCAGGTCAGTTACTATTTCAAATAAATATTTTTAAAACAAGATAAAACAATAACGCGTCAGTTTTTATGGACATTTTCCTCCCTGGCAAAACTTGAACTTAAAGTGTGTAATATTCATTATTTCAACTCTGTTATAAACTGTTAGCATGTTTGTCTATAATTGACACATGTTCTTAAATTCCATCCATTTTGTATTTATAACTATCAAACTCTAATAGAACTTTTGCTCGTAGTTAAACTCCAGGTATACGCAAAGAAGTAGAGGGAAATTTTGCAATCACCACCGTATCGATCCCAAAAAGAACCATGATCCTCGTATTTTCTGGTCTGATTTCATAACAGCAGCACATGTGCTAACCATTTAAGCAGATGCCATGCATTCCGAAGGAAATACAAGGGCACCGAGATGAGACTGCGATAATGATATTCTTTTTAGATCCATACCCCATAAACCCAGAGCAAAAGACATAAAAAGGTGAAAAAAATGTGAAAATAAAGTTGTTTGCACTCGATTACAATTTATATTGGTCATTATTATGAGTTGAGTCCATTACAGCGTTGGAACTGCAAAGCTGCATAGGCCGTAGGCAATATATAATGTGCGTTCTTCTGAGACATTTCTCATGGATAGTAGTAAATAAGAATGTAAATGTTGACAAATTACATAGATGATATCACGTTTACCACTAGAGGATGAGGAAGGGGATACGAGTGATTGTAATGATAACGATGACATGACTGACAAGTGATGCGAGTCGTATCATACGACTATACGACAAGCTTCACACTTCCTCCTACAAAACAAAATCTGATTATCCCGTCACAAATGATCACGATCACGCCAACTACCCTCTTAAATTGTTTTTAAGTTTCAGGTATGATTCATACCGTATGAATTATTATGCGGACATTTAGATTGCTGCTTTGCTTACCTACTTTTTACTTTCCACATTATTATTAGTGACAAATAGTCTAAGTCTACCCTGCCGTCTGCCTGATTGCCGAAGAAATTTTACGTGCATTTTATTGCATTCCAGATTCTTTTCGGTAGCAGCAAAGCAAAAAACACGATCACGTCTGTACACCAGACACAGTAGTACACTTCATAAAAACAATGTTGAGTTGAGTTCATTGAAACACAATCATAAAAATGGAACCCTACAGCAGCTTCAATAATTAATATAATTATACACTGAATAGTTTTCATTAGAGAATTAAAGTAAACCACTGCGGGAAATAAAAAATACCCTGTACAGCAGCTCATGTATGTAATTATGTAACAACATAGCATTTTTTTCCTGTGACACTTTGGGGCAAGCCGGTAAAAGTTATTTATTTATTTATTTATTTATTTAAGTAGAGTAGTAGATTATTACGTATTGTACTGTTATGCCGAAGATTGCATTTTCCAGCTCAAGAGAAGGAGTGTATTGTCAAATGAGAGATTATTATTGCTTGTAAATACTAGACGGATTTTCATTGTTAAAACAGTGTAATAAGTGCAAAGGGTGTTTGTTCAGACTTCATAAAATGAGCATATCAACAATGACAATAGTGAATGGGACGGGGCATGGAAAGAAAAAAAGGAAGGGAGAGTGAAGGGCTGGAAAAGGTGGTGATGATGATAGAAGATGAGGAGGGTGACGACGGTTGAATCAATGATCCTACACAATGAAATATTCTAGTTTCCAGCTAAGCAAGTACACTACGATGTGGATGAGGACCATGCTATAAGTGAAGTTGTTGACTGCTCGCTTTATTTTATATTTTACATGTTATCCTTTTTAACAATACCTTTGCCTACCTCTCTTGTTAATAAACTTGAATATTGAACATTGTGAATGTGGTGTGAATGTGAAATAAATGCGTAGATGTGCCACGCCTGCATTTATGCATTCTTGTCTTTTTCACCTTTCTTTTTCATTTTTATCATTTATCGCTCTGTTTGCTTTTTTTCTAAAGATCACCACCACCCTCTCGAAAAAGGTGATGATTAGAAGATTTCAATCTCGCCACGCTGCATTTCATGAATGAAATTCTGGGCATTTACCTTTTGCTGCTCATTTTTTCCATTTTGATTCAAATCTGCTAAAATCTCTTGACAAATATTGTATTATTAAAACATCTTGAAAATTACGCAGTGAATCAATGGGGGAAAAACTTCGTTACCTATTTTGTTATTAAAAATGCACTAATACTTCTAGCTTCCTTTTTTCGTGTCAAATTGTACGGTGCGGATTATCCCATGTTAAGTCGGGAGTAAATCTATTGAGTAAAAAAATTTCATAATGATATTTTATTTTTCTCAGCAATTCACCATTATTTTACATTGTTAAAAGGTGAGACTAAGCCAGTACTTATATAGTAATTCAGTTCTCTGCGTCATTGAGTGTATGGAGTAGCCACTCAATAGGAACAATACCAATTGTCAACACTGCCAATTGTAAGCCCTGATTTGTGTAAGAAGTAATACTTGATTTTTTCCACAACTTGAACAATAATCTTTCACGTCATTTGCTTTTACAAATAATGTTTGTTCTCAGCTGCAGATTTACAATAACTCAACAGTTCTAGACCCGTGTTAACAGCTTTAATGAACATTCATTGCATTTATCTATTAGGATTATGGCTGGAAGCGCAAAGGGGAAGGGATATTATTAGCAAATGTGAAATGACCAACAACGACCAACAAACTTGAGCAATTGTTCCTTTTTGTAATCTGCCTTGCCTGCTGTCTTTCTGTATCTGTAAACAAGTCAACAAACAAATATTATAGTGACCAAGCACATTCAAATAATACCAAACATTCTAATTGTTAGCTATAATACCCAATTATGTACAGTGGGTAAAGCTAATTATTGCTTCCATGTACTACTACTACAACCAAAGATCCTTGTTCTCCTCCTTTCTTCCCCTTTCTCCGGCAAAGTAGTTTGAATGAAAATCTTTGATGCGTTGCGAAAGCACATATTTTTCTCCCGGAGAGAGTTCTGTCCAGTTCAGTTAGACCGAGCTAGCTCATTAAACATTTTTTTATTGGATGACTCAAGTCAGATTCTACCTTTTTTGCTTCTACCAGCAATGTATGCGGTTCAAACACCAACTCTGCTGGATGACATATGGTGATGCTTTTGGACATGTTGGATTGAGTGGGCCAAAGCAAGTCATTATTAAAACGCATCATTATCATCATAATGATAATGATTATTAGTATTAGTGTTGCTACAAGAGGTTCTCCTTTTTCACATAATTACCCCCAACGAACCTCATCCTCCTGAGCATTATGTACATACACCACAGCATACTACCACCATGGCTTGTTAAAAATAAGATAGGGATGAGAAAGAGAGGGTTGGTTTTGGTTGATGACAACTGTTGTTTGGTACAGTAGTGTACTACTGCTGCTGCTATCCACTTCTGTTTACTGCTTACTTTAATGATATCATCTTCAACACCACTGAATTTTATACTCTATGCATTTGACATTTGCAACGATGAAGATGATTTAAGGGGTTGCGTGGAAAGAAAGCTGTACCGCTACGGCACCACTTCCTCCCGAGCCATTGTAGCAATTTAATTAAAATGAGCAACCAAGTTCATTAGCGTACGCACCACGGTTCGTTTGCACATTCACAGCTCTTGTTTCTTTTCCCTTTAAAAAGAGAAAGAGACACTTGAACGTAATAGCAAAAGGCAGGAACAACATAAAAAAGACTCCGTCGAGAAATGGGAATGAAAAAGTGGTTGGCTTTAGCTATGGCTATCTCCGCTCTGATGCTGCTGTTGTAATGGAGTCCCAAATGTAATGAGCCAAATCGCAGAGATTGGAATCTCTTTGTGAAGAAGAGGATAGAAGAAAAAAATAAAAACACTTTTGGAGTTTTGTTACGCTATAAATAAAACGCGACACGACAACATTGTGTCATGAGGATGATGATGATCATGATAAAGACAAGCTCATCATCGTCATTATGGCACTTTCCCGTGGACCTTGTGCACATGTAAACGAGGACCAATAATAATAATGTTGAAAATTGAAATAAATGTCAGCATGTATATTTTATTTTATCAGCGGTATTGGTATTAACAATTAGCTGTTTGTTGGTGGAGGGTGATCAGCAGGGGGATGATAATTTTAATGGTGTTACTAAAGATTAGATGAAGAGATGAAACTTTCAAAGTGAAAAAGGGGACACATGCTGAGTGACAACTTCCCCACCACCGTCGATGCCTCCAAAATTTGGACTTGCTTATATACAAGCTCATTTAATCAAAGGGTCACGGCATATGCATCCAAGATATGTTGATTATGATTACCTAGTCTTTACTATATATTCATGATTTTATCAAAAATTGGAACATAAATGTTTTACCTGCTTCATTTGCTCTGCGTATTGCATCACAAATTGTCATTGGCACAATTTTGATTTTACTTGTATCATGTATGGCAGTGGAATTACACGGCAAAAGTGCAACAACCTGCCATTGATCATTATTATTTATTATTTATTTAATAATATTCATAAAATTTAATGATGTCTCTAGAGTTGCAATTAGCCCACAAACTAATAATTGACTAGTACGAGAATAAAAATCATGGAAAATCATTTTGTAATGAATTGTTATTTCGTCCGGTGCATTTTTTATTCAGCTGCATCCATAATAATATGCTGAACTCTGACAGAATATAAATGGAATAATAAAACATAACCATTTTATTTTTCCAAACTTGAATCTGGCCTGTTTCTTTTTTTCGTCTATTTGGTTCATTCATATAGGTAGCATCAAACAAAGCTGCTGCTGCTGTTGTTATTGCAAAATACAATGGTCCCCTTTTTACGTTTCTTATTTTTGAATTAAATTGGAGAGTTTTTTTTTCGTTGTTCAGGTTGGAAGGAAATGCTGTTCATGTTTAGTTTATCATGTACATAATTCCACTGTTTTTTTTTCTCTCTCTCTGATATTTCTGTCCCTGGTGTAGCTGATGATGTTGATGGCGTAAGGGGAAAAACGATTGAAATTTGATACGACCGACTTGGTTTTGCACAGGCAGAAAAGAGAAGAGCAACCTTTTACACAGAGCAGTTTAATAGGTACTTATGTAATGTTATATATTATCAAGCTCGGGTATGTACTACCACTACACTAAAATATACGACTACTACTTGTAACATGAAATGTTCCTCATTCCATTTTATAGCAGCTTGTTTCCTCATTTTCTCATTCCTAACGTTTTTTCGTTTCTATTCATCCGATTCCTACGAGAAAAGCAAAATGAATAAAAGCTCAAAGCACATACCTTTCTTTTCGTTCCTATATCTCTCTGGGATGCTGTTTGTTATCATGATTGTACTTTATACTATATCCTACTTCCTTACCAACGTCATCCTGATTAAATATTGTCTTGTCATTGCCAGAGCCCTGTCACACCGAAAACTTCAGCTTACAGCACCTATATGTTTGTACATATTAAGACTAAAAGAGGAATTCAAACAAAATAAAATTCTTTGTGAACATTTTGAGACTTTATTTTTTCCGTGTCACCAAACTTGTAAGAGTACGTGGAAGATTAGCCGTAAACAAACTTTAATTTTGTGTTCAATTTAATTTGAGCTTATGCATGCTTATTTGATAACTGATAACCATGATAACCAGTTTGAAAAAAAATAACTGTTTGAATGTAACCGTAATTATAGTTTATGTAAACCACATGAACAATTTGCCATTTACATAAATTAATTACAAAAAAATAAATTGGCCAAGGTGATGTAGTAAGATACTATACATAATTGAGCCTATAGGTGTCCGTCTAGAATGAAATAAGTTAGCGAATACGCGTAATTCATACTTCATACATGCTGATTTGTAAGTTAAAAAATTGCCGTTTACAATTATTCAGTGGGAAAAAGAATTCTGCAAATATGCAATTTTTTTGAAAATATGTCGAACATTATTTCTGATAGCTTCAGATTGGAACTTGGACATTGTATTTTTGAGTTATTTAATTTCCAAGGGTTTTGGAGCATAAAATATCTATTTCAAATCATATTAACCTGCGTATGAAATTTTCCTCAAAACGTTTCCGGTAAATCTTTTTACCTACAATCGGGAAAACGCGAGCGAATTCATACACACTCGTCAAATTAAGGAATAAAACTTACTTGGTATTGAGATTTCCGTTTTATCTTGTCATTGGTAGAAATAAAATCATTTGAACATGACAAAAATACAAGCTAAACAGGGCGCTTGAAGTCTTTAGTTATTACGCAAGCATTTACATTTCATGTAGTACCTTTTCAGCGTTGCAGTAAAACAAAGCTGATATATTTAATAAATGAAGCTTGTCTTTTACGAGGTGGGCAAAAAAATCTAGGGGGAAAGACTTTAAAAGAAGGAGAAAATGCTAGATTGAGATGATTGAGTGGGTGGGTGGATGCTTTTTCTATTTTCCTTTTTTGTTCCAAAAATTCCACTTTTTGTGGAGTTAAATTTCACATACTGCCTTGAATTTTTGTTACCAAAGAAAAACTCACATTTAATCAGTGTTTGCGTAAATATTCTAAGAAACACAGTGGGGACTGCAAACATATTTAAAAATGAGCTTTATAGCTTTTTAAATAAATTCCAGCTGAAAAGCTTCAGTTGTTTTATTGAGTAACCATGCAAAAGGCTTTATTGATTTCTCACTAATTTACTCGTTCAACATGCCGGTTTCTTTTAAAAAATACAAACACCTATAGCCGTGTACTTTTTTGAGATAACAACATTACACGAAATAAAATCTACATCATATAAGATTAAAAAATTGTGGCTATAAAATAAGGATCCATAATATCTTCTAAAAAGTTGGGTTTCTACAGCCATTACATGCCGTTGTTGCGTTGCTCATTTATTCTGCCATTGCATTATCATTGCCCGTGTTTGCTTGTTTGAATCGCATTATATATTTTCTATCTCACCGACCTTTTTTTATCCTTCTCTGTTCAACTCGACAACTTCCAGCCTCCTGCACCTTCTCTCAAAAAGACAACCAACCACCTTGATCCTCACATTTCCTCGTCTCCGCCCTCCCGTTTTCCCCTATCTGGCTAGATATCGTTAACGAAAGAGAAACATACCCATTATTATAAGTTAGAAAGATATAACGACATAAGCTAGCTATAATACAACCTTTGGAAAAAATAATAATGAAATCACTCCCAAACTACTCCCATCACCTCCACCACCACCACCATCATCATCAAAATTTCATCCCATCGTCGCCGTTTTCTCGTTGTCCCGAGATTCCCAAGTAGTCAGTGGTTTTGTAAAAGTGGCTTTTTTCTTCCCCAGCATCAGATTGTCCCCGTTGTATATCCCAGATCCGTACAAAAATGAGAGGCAGAGAATGAACCAAATTTTCAAATAGATATACCTATCATCTCGGTTTACAAAAGTCTCAACCAAACTGATGAGCGTACATGCAAAACCTTGTTTATTTATTGTCACCAAAACATGCTCAAAATTTTTAACCAGAGAGAGAAAAAAGCACACAAGCCTCATGTCCATAACAATTCTTCAACTACATATTTCGATATTCATGTTCCGAAACTGCAACACACACAGCACGACGACAACTACGTATAACCACTGCCGACACCACGACACAAGTACCTCGTCATGTAATGTATGGCTTTTCCAGCAGTAGCGCAGTTTCATTCAGCATTTATATTGGATAGACCCATACATCACATCTTGCATCTTTTCCTTTACACTCACACAAGTAATCTGAACTACTTATTATTTTTCCACGTCTCACTTTTTTTTCTGCTTCTCTCTTTCTCTCTCTTGTCCCAACTTGCCCGTCTTTGTCACTTCACACTTGTTTGGATAACTAGCAACACCTCGAAAAAATACATGCTTGCCATAAATAACCACTGCACTGGAAAGAAATAGAAGCCTTTTATTCCTCACATAACTAGCTTCCTATCTTAGAGTTACAGCAGTAGCATATATCCACCCACACATTTCTTTTTTCCATACGAAATCCAAGGAAAACACAACAAGTGGTCATCTAAAACCGTCTGCAGTTCTCTAATTTTGTGTAAACTTTTTTGTACTCTTGTTTTTCATTCATATCAAGTTTGCATAGATAAATGATATCTGCTTCTCAAGATTAGATCTCCGATGAAAAAAAGTGTTGTGTGCGTTGTGATGTGATTCCATTGATTTTGTTCAAGTGATGAGAACATATCAAATTATACAGAGTGCATGCAGTTGCTGTAGGTAGTGTTGGATGAGTGTTTTGAATTTTGGCTTGTGTATAAAAAATGGGTCGCTCAAATAACAATAACAGTGGCGCTAGTAACAGTAACTCTTTAATTTCACCATCTTCCGGTGAAAGTGGGATGGTGTCTAATTCAACTGCTACTGCTGGCTCACTGGCATCCTCATCCTCTACGACCTCCACATACTTACCCAATTTTCATCCTCAACATACTCACCATCATTCTTATCATCATCCTCATTCTCATCATCCCCATCATCATCCTTATCAGCTTCCGCCTTCTCCCCAGTACATTAACATGGGCCACTTGGCTGCTCAACATTTTTACGAAGTGAATGGTAACAGTAATAATTGTGTTGGAGGTGGATCTTCTCCATTAAACAATAGCAGTAGTAATCCTGGTCGTGTGTACAGTCCAAACGGTAGTAATAGTTCCAACAGCTCCTCGGCATTGTCTTATGTGAGCAGTGGTGGTGGTGGTGGAGGTGGGCCGAACAATGGAACTTTAACAATTATGGAAGCCATGAATGGCGGAGTTGTACCAAATGTTAAATGTGAATATGAGGATTTTCCCCAGGAACCTGATGGGGGACCAGTAAAAATTGAAACCTGGAAGGATCATGTAGCTGTTTTTAATATGGACCAGGTATGAAAAAAATTATTTCAAATCGGTAAACGTTTTAAAAATGTGTCCAGAATGCCCCACCGTCCATGTTTGAAAAATGATCTCCCAATTCATGTTTTTTATCATTTATACATCTTATGAAGGTTGGCGTCATGTGCGATGTCCTTCTTCAGGAAGGCGACATGCCAAGACTACTTGATTTGCTAAGTACCGTTGGCAAAGATTTTATTGGCCGATCAGAGAAAATTTTAAGGGCTCAAGCACACGTCGCTTTCCACGCGGCGCTCCAGGATCCTCGCAAGTTTCCACAGGTTTACAAGATTCTCGAAACCAACTCTTTTTCTCCGCAGTAAGTTGACAGTTTAGATTCTCTAGCAAATGTACTTTGAATCGTACACATTCGTAAAAAGTATTTTGGTCAATCTTATTCTCCCATCGTCGTGGGCATTTCCTGGAAAAATGAAAGTTCATTTGAGAACGAACATAAACAAGGCATGTCACTGTAAAATCGACCATGCCGAAAGGAACACGCATGATTCAAAAGCAATCAATCTGTGCCTTGAATTGGTAAAAAGAGCCATCGCTCATTTTGATGAAGAAAGGGAACAGGAAAGAAAGAGTGGTTCAATAGAATTTCTCATAACTTGTACATGCTTAAAAGTAACGCACTTGCCGCAGAAATACATGAGGCTCAGATGGTTTAAAATTAGAAACAAAGCTGTACATTGTTTTAACAAGTAGAGTCCATCAGCAGTAGGAGAAGATTGAGTGTGTTAATGATCCGTATCGAACCAAGTCTGAAGAGCAAGAAATACATTTGTTTCCCATTTTGTTCATCATATTATGTGTATTTTTAGATACCACTCTGGAAAAGAAAAGGAACAAGGAAAAGCAGGAGCTAAACGATCACCAAAGTCACCATATAACACGTTAGTACTTGAACAAAAATATTTACAAACTTTGCAGAGAATTTAAGATTGAAAAATTAAAGTATCTCACGTTGCCCCTTTCAAAAAAAGTCCCGGTTGCCGGTTGGCCGTCAGTGGGCAGCATCCTTTCGTTCTCATTCATTCATTCAAACTGAATAAGATGTACACATGATAAACCCTTGAGGTACTTTATCATTCACAGAGCAAGGTGACAGTAATATGTGTCAAGATTGTCTGAATGATCTATGGAGTGACCACATTTTCGCTTCTTTTCAAGTACCGCATTCATATAAACTGACTAACACAAAGCGTTCATGCTGATATGGTGGTACCACGCGAGAAAAGCTGAGGGACACCAACTTCACTTTTAAGGGGTAACATGGCTTACATACTGGTAAAACAGAAAAATAAAGGGTACAAATATAAGAATAGTACGCTAACTTGCATGGGGGCAAAACAAAGCACTTATGTGCATAAATACATACATGTATAAGCACAAATAATGTCGTAAATGCTCAAAAAGAACGTGGTTTTTCTTAGGTTGTTGAGCAGCTTCGAAAAGTCATAAAACCATAATCAGTCGTGAGACTTGTGACCGGTGGTTTAGCTTTTTTTATGTCACACAACATAATAGTTATAAACACTTGAGGGTCATACGTATCAGCGTTTACTTGGCTTCACATGTGCACAATAGTATTACCATATGTGTACTTACAGGCAACCCACTGCCACAAACTCAACAATTCTCGGGAACCGTTAACCAACGTTTTAAATTGGTACACCCCTTTATTATGACAATTTCGTGCTGCCGCCATAGTAATATTACATCGTTTTACTACCACCGCTATATAGTCAACCAGTTCACCAGTTCCTTCTGAAAAGTTAATATGAGACTGAAAGTGGGACAGTTTTTGAAAGTGATTAATGGGGTTTAAAAATGCTGGAATAGTACCTACGTTTTTTAGTAAATTCCTTATATGCCAAAAACTTGGTAAAAGAAACGAGTTCAAACTTCAGTATAAAACTTTTTTTACACCCATTCTTGGTAAAATAAAGGGATTTCGAACATGCTTGTTACATTGCCTGCTGCCTGTTGTACTTGCATAAAATGCGTCGCGTCTTTGTTTTAACTGTGCGTTTTCTCTAAAATGAAATGGGCTCTACCATAGAGATATACTGGATATTATTGAACCCCTTTCTAAGACACGAGTAAAAAATATCCAGAAAGAAGAAGGCGTCACGGCATTTTTAAAATGATCAATTGCTCGCCTGTCAATTATTGTTATGAGCTGACAAGTCTTTCCAGAAAAATAAATATCTCCCTAAATATATTTGCTTGTTGATTAGATTTGTTTCGGGTTTCCTTTCTCTGTGCAATCGGATTATTTTTCACCAAAACACAAAAAGTCACCACAAAATAGTAAAGATGTAAAATGTAAATATTATTGTACTTTTTTGTTTTCCAAAAATAACTTTGGATGCATCTGTCAGCGTTACTTTGTTTAAAGTAACAGCGTAGTACAGCAAAACAATTATATTACTGTACTGACCTGCTTTAAGGCAAGGCAAGAAATGTAGAGAACTAAGCAAAACAAAACCCTAAAAAGACAAGGGCAGCACTAAAAAACGAAAATAGCGAAACAATTTTTTTTTCGTCTGGCATTATCTCACAGCTGCACCATTTTAGTCCTTATCAGCAGGTTTTTGATACTATGAGTCAGCACAGCGTAACCTTTTAATGTGACAAATTACTTTTTTGCATCTGCCTTATACATATGAAAGAAAAAATAAGAAGAAGCGAATTTAAAAAAAAATTCATTGTACAACAATGATAAAAAATTTTATTTGTTTAAATTTTTTTTAAAAAATTCATAGACCAGCTGCACTAGCTGCAGCTATGACTCCCGACATTCTCGGCATGATGCTAAATCCTGGAGGTGTAGTTAATCAATCGCATCTTCAACACCACCATCATCCACACCCTCATCATCATCATCATCAATCTCACCTTGCCCCACTTTCTCCGGAAGATCTGGAAAATGCGATAAGAAAGGCAAGGTATGAAGAAGCTCGGCTCAAAAACTACATTGATGAAAACATGTATTCTCATCAGCAAACAGCAGTAGCAGCCGCCGCAGCAGCTTCCATACCATCAACACCTCTTAGCCCCTCCAATTTACAATCCTATCTTCATCATCACCAAAATCAACAGCAACACCACCATCATCATCATCACCCCAATAGCAATGGTTCAACTGGTAACAATGCCGTGTCACCAAGATCATCATCCTCCCAACATCCTTCCCATTCTTTGATGAGTCTTCCGGGGAAAAGCGATATCACAATTGGAGTTGTTGGCTCTGGAGCCGTTTCCATCAACAATCAACATGCACAGCAGCAGCAACAATCCAGTCCAAGGCCAGGTATTGGTGGAGGATTAACAATTACTGCGATTCCTAGTCCAGGTCAGAATAATAATTTATCTCCTCAGCAAAATACCAGTGATCACCACCAAGCAGCTGCTGGAGGAAATATTGAAAATGCTTCCCCTCAACAGCAACAAGCAAATAATTCTGGAAGTGATTTGTATGCGGGAGGATCATCCTCCACTAGACCAAGGAGCACATCTTCAAATCCATCTCCTTCGGTTGGAAGCAGATGTGGTGCGGATTTAGTACCATTTCTCCATCCATCCGTTGCTCATCATCATAACCAGAATCATCCCCATCACCAGCATAACATTTACAACCATCACCATGGCCATCATCACAACGGCTATGACAATGGCACTCCGTTGATTCATCCTGGAGCTGCTGCTGCCCTCTCACATGCATAAAAGGTTATCTCTCTAGATATTTTCTTATTTGATATCATTCCACTACTGTTGTTGTATACCTAAATTATGTAGTAAAAGTGCAATAAACTACTGCAAACTGGAAGATACGAAATGAGTAAAGGAAGTAAATTTTTTAACTGTTTTTATTATTTTTAAGTTTCTTTGTGGTTGTAGGCATAATATAGATAGATCTGTCACATAATAATTTATAATACATTTAAGTATAATATTATACATACGTACGTCTCTTTATTGTTTACTGTTTCAATTTTTGTGGATATATTACGGAATAAATAGGTAAATCAGATTATATATACATTGTCATTGTAAAATTACACAAATATTTAAAAACACACTAAAGAAAAAATTTTGGGGAAAAGGAAGAATATCAAGTAGGTATGTAGTAATAAAAAGGAAGAAAGATTTATCCAATCAACCAAAATGGAAAACAAGTTATAGTCACAATATGAATATTAGTTAATAAGTTCTAGGTAATCATAATCATTAATTGGTAACAGTAATCAAAATATTTAATAAAACGTAATTTATTGGCAGTATGTGAAAACTTGTTAAAAGTTCACTCGAGAGATTTTTTCTTGAAGAGAAGGTTTCACGTTAGTCAGAATGGAGCATATTATGATGAACAATAAAATTAAAGCAGGAAAATTAATATTTAAAAACACTTTTTTAACATGCTTATTTGTTTCTTGCGAATAAACTCATTATTTTAAACAGTGCTCGTTCCAAAATAGAGCATAACTTTTTAAAGTATAAAAACTCAATGTTAGAAATCTCAAAATGGATCATAATCAGTAGCACATTCATATTACTATTGATATTGTTCAAAGTAAACTATTTACCATTTTTGGCGTCAGCTTGCTAACAAATGTATAAAAAAATGTGTACAATAACTAGTGTAAACTGAAAGTTATGTTATAAACAAATAAGTGAAAAATGTGTAAAAATGTGTTTTCAAATGAAATAAAATTATTACAACCTTTTTTGTTCACAGAGAAATGAGACGTGGAAGAAATTTACCATCAGACTCTCTTACACAGCAATAATGAATAATCAATTTTTACTATCTGAAAATTGCTAAAACGCACTGCACTGTATTTGCATTTATTTGTTAATGTTGTTGCTGTTGTTTGGCTTATCACTAAAGGTCATTTAACATTCATCCGATATATGACACGTGTATAACTTACACATATATTTTAAACTAATATAATTTCATATATGAACTGACTATATCTACATTATATTTTTGACTAGCTCTGTTTTTTTTAAATAATGCTTTTTCACAATCATTTATCTTCTTTTGGCTTTTTAACTTTGTTAATCACACACTTGCATAATAGTATACATATTATTACGATCATATATTCCTTTCACACACGAAAATTTAATTTATGAATAAGATGTGTATTGTTTTCTTTGATTATCTTTGGTTTAATGCACCCGAATTGTAATATTTATGTATGTATAATATATTTTATTGTAACATTTACCTTTGAAAAGTAGCAATATCAAACACAACTTGTACATCATGAACTTGACTATTTAATGTCTTAATCACGGATATATACATATGTGAGCTATTTAAAACTACTGTGCAAGGATATTTTTTAAAATCTGAAATAGTGCTTAATAAAGAAAAGCTATTGCGTTAGTAGTAGGGCCAGGGCCGCGACGTGACACTATAAGTTTTGGTTAGATGGCCACCTTCATGTTAAACCACATAAAAAATATGCGACATAATATGCAACATGGATAATCCAACAATCAAAATAAAAATCATTTTTCAAGTAATTTAGATTTCTACTTGTCTTAACAGAAATTATTTGTTGCGAGTTTACATTGTAGAAGTTGTACATTATATGCTTGATTATACGAACAATAGTTTTCAAGCAGATAACTGTGAATGGTTAAAAACTAGCAAGTATATTTGCTAACATTAAATTAACTATCTCAGTTACTGGAAAACTTTGAATTGTGGATTTTTTTATAATAAAATAATGCTGATGGTACGGTAATTAATAGAAGTTAATTATGTAAGTAATGTAGAACTTTAACTATTTGAAAAATGCAATAACCTAGATATATTTATGGTATGTATATTATGTTAAGACGTAGATTATAGTAATTATTATACTCTGAAATTCTGATTTTATTTCAATGTACATGTATTTAAGTAAGTACACTCGTAACAACTACCAACTTTCTCAAATATTGGAAATGGAAGACTTCTTTTTTAGCATCATACATATTTTTACGTCATTTTGTGTGTCTGGTTTGTTCAAAACGGTATGTGGAGACATTTCTTTCCCAACACTATGTTTTCCACATTGCTCAACTTTTCTATGGGAAGCAATTAACTATTTGTAAAAGGAAAATGAATTGATCAGAGTAACAACAAAAATGAAAAAGTTAATGTTTACCAAATGTGCTAGCATCTGATGGCAATATAAATCAAGATGTGGCATTAACGTTGGGGAAACACCGAGAAACCTCTTTGTTTTCAAGAACTATTAAATATGTTACCTTGTAAAAATCCAGAAAAACTAACAGAACTAAGGGCTGAACTGGAGATCATTTTGTGTTTTTAAAAAAACAAATATTACTTGGTTCTATGTAACTTATACAACCCGTTTGTTAAGGTAAAAAAACTATTTAGTATTACTCCATTGTATCGTATTCAATTTTCTTCACTCTGAAGTATCGGTATCCCGCGTAGCCCCCTATTGTTGACAGCGTTACTGCAGCTAAAAGCATTCCTACTGCAAAGGGAACCGACTCATCTTTCCGACCAGCTTCTTCTGGGCATTTGAAGGCTAGAAAGTCGTAAATTTTTCAATGAAATATAGTTTTTTCCTTCGTAATTTTACATTGTTGTAATTGTACAAATGCGAAATGTAACTTACGACTTCCATATTGTCTATGATTCATTGCTGCAAATGGCTGAATTTGCACTCGGTTTAGTGTGATGGTCACCCTGGCCGACTTTTTGTCGTCAAAAATCTTAATCTCTTTTGGCAAGTTGCACATGTACGACCTTCCCACTGGGGTCAAGTATAATGTCAATGGATCGTCAGAGTGGATCACTTGAACTGCACCAGGAAGCGCTGAAATATGACAGAGGATAATGACAGGTATGTACAAACATCTTTTAAAATTGAGCGGCCGTGCTCCAACTTTTTATTCCTACAAAAATAGATAAATCATCCATGCAACACTTTTTTTATTGTTATTTTTTTCAGTTTTAAAATATGACGTCGCCACGTGCGCACTTTTATGTACATGTCATCATTCAACATATTGTCGTCGCCACAATTTTTGTTTACCTTTTTATAGCCTGTTTATTTATTAATTTGCACAGTAAACCTGTTAATGCTGTATACCCCATTTGCACAATTTATATCGTCATCTTCGTCATTAGAGTGTGGACAGTGGTCATCATCGTAAAATATCCTCAGCACGACATTCAGACAAAAACGAGAGAGGGTAGGTAGGGAGATAAATAAAGAAAAAAGAAAGAAAGCAGCTCGGATAAGGCAGTGGTGCTTTGACAGGTGAACATCAATTCATTACTTTAAATGCCCTGTAATTAGTATGCTAATAGCTTCTTTGTTGCCTCTTAATCAAAATGAACTATTCATAATATTCCTCTCATCTGGTGCTTATATCTATTTTTTGTGGTTTACGCACATATTATCAGCCTCGACAAACCACTTGGCTTGGAAAAAAAGAAACCTGTATTATTATCATCTAGATGATGATACATTATGTTGATTAGGTGCTATCGACCAATTTATACTTTGTTAGATGGATTATTATTACGAAGGAATGCTTGCTTTTTAAATTAAACTATGGAAAATGATATGGATGCTCCAAAGAAAAACATTGTTTCCCCCCTTAACAATAATGATTACTTTTCCTCATATAAACCTTAAACTTTTATTATTAAAAAAATAGAGTCATGAGTGTGTAACACTTATGTAAAAAATCAACATCCCTTTTTTAGACAGCAGAAGAGTGCAGGCAACATGATCATCATCACCAGTTGATAATGACGACCACGATGAAAACGAATTGACGTTGACCAAGACCAAGAAAGAAGATTATCAAGCGTTTGTAGAAAAAAAAAATATACGAAAGGAGTGGGTGGACTGGTTTTCCTTTTTGCTTTATACTATTCAAGAACTTGCTCGCTTCTTTCAGCAGCAATAATTCTTAATCTTAACACAAAACCGCGTAAGTCAATATAATATGAGCAAAATAAGCAGCTCATCATCATCAATTTTAGGTGCATGCATTTGTTACTGCGTTTATTTTTTGTTTCAACGAAACTCAAAATTGCGTATAAAATGCAAATTTTATTTATTAGAATTATGGAGGATAAAATATACCTAGGAGGTAATTCTCAAATTACTGAGAACTGAGAACAAATGAAAAATGAATATTAGAGACAGAGTAGAGCAAGTGTGGCTCCTAACTTCTTGACTGACTGGCAATATGATCATTTCAATGAGTTTTTTTTGCAGTGGAGACCGTCCACTGGACCGCTACCATTTATAGTTGTCCGGTCCAATCCAAGTTGGGGAGTCAAAAAAAAAATAACTGAGTAAAAACGTTAATGAGCCCAGTGGAAAATTAACCCAGGTATTTATTTTAAATGCTCTTTTAAAATAAGTGCCTAATTAGAAATTAGAAAAT
>JAHZMZ010003287.1:0-11096 GCA_027743805.1 Lepidocyrtoides sp. E14 | reverse complement strand
ACTATTACTTTATCTATCACTTTTTGTATGCTTTATATAGGTTCATGTATTAAATCCACACACATAAATAATATAACATGTTGCCTGTTTCATCTCTGCTAGTAAATACAAATGCATGTTCCGTTTTACCACTACTGATCATCATCAATATCATCATCATTGTATTGCACAATCTCATGTCACTTTTACATTGTTAAGGACTTTGAAAAATTACTTTTGATAGTGCATAATGAAATAGGTATAACAAGAAAAATACTGATAGATACGCACGTGTATACTCTCTAGTAAGAGTGAAGAACCACAAAATAAATTGAATGGAACAGTAACAATAGTACTAACAAGCAAGCACAAGCTCAAAGATCACTTTCAATAACTGAAAGAAACATTTGTTACTTTTGGTGCCAGTTGCTGCCACATTTACATAATCCATCCATAACACAAGCCGATATATAAAAATAAAACCACAGAAATACTGTCCGATGATAAATATCTCCACGAGTGAAATAGTACAAGTGCCCTTTCCTACCTCTCACCCTGCACAATGTACGATAAATATCATTGATGATCAAGATTGAAATAGAAAACAAACTCTTATATAAGTTCCCTTTAGGTGACTGTGTCTTACATGCTTCATTTGTTGATACGCTTTTTTTGTCGATATTATTGTGAGAAATAAATGAGGCTTGACATAAAGTCATGCAGGATAGCAAACGTCAACAGCGCGCAGAGAGGTAAGGCTCTGGCCGTGACAAGAAGGGAACAAAATAGTTATGCCGAGCTAGATTAGTGGAGCTAGAGAATGTTGTGTTGCGTCATGGCCGTAAGGCTACGCGCGTATCGTGGTAGGTGCGTAAAAGTCTTCAAAGAGGTGCTGATTTATCTTTAAAACGCTGACTTGAAGGAGATTGAACAGGACATAGAAGAATGGCACAAAAATGCACAATAATAGCAAATAACAACAACGACAACAACACAGAGCGAGTTATAGACCTTCAATGACTTTACAGCAGTATAGTACCTTATACCTTTTTGACATTGCTGTGAGAAAAGCATATAATATTATGCGTACGTATTGACGACACAATACTATAGTAAACTGCACAAGGAACATTATACTTTGGATTGTATGAATTGAAAGGGTGTGATTAAATGCATGCACGATTTAAATATTTATTAAAATAAGAAGCGATATTAGCAAAAGGAACATAGATAAATGGTCAACTGACAATGTGAAATGTTACTTTTGTCATATTATAAACAATATGTAACAACGCTAATTTTTAGTGCAGGAATAGTAATGGCAATATCATTATCAAAGAGAAACTGCCCTTTCGAACAGCACATAATTATATAATAATGTGCCTCAGATTAAGATAAGGAAAAAACGTCCTTTTGTATAAATAAAAAAATTTACATTGTTTCTAGATATGAAATTTATTACTACTGTCACCCGACCAAGTCTTACCGTGCATTTTCTATTGCTATTTTGCTATCAACGTTAGCCATCGAGAATATTTTTAGCATTAACAATTTTTATTGGTTAGACCATGTGCGAAAGCTTGATATTAAAAGTTTGATAGGCAGTGGTCATCTGATGAGAAACATGTATAAAAAAACGTAAACAATGATAATGTACAGGATCTCAAGAAACAAATATTGAAGAGCTGACTATAACCAACCACATTTTCTCACCAAGCAAATAATATGTCAGATATAATTTGACGCTCAAGGGATTGTAAAAGTTAATTAACAATTATACATGATAACACACTTATCACTATTTTAAAGATAGATTTGGGAGTATCTCGCTTAAATTTATATCTAATCAAGTAGAGTTATAAAAACGCAAACTTAATTGAAGAATAGTTAAAGTTAAGCAAAGTTATAGTAGGCCCGAAGGATTTAAGGAAAAGGGAACTCAGAATGCGAGCACGTTGCAAAACAGGTCATGTTTGCATTTTTTTTTCATTTTCAACATGAAAATATTCTAGGTTAGCCTTCGGCACAACTTTACACTACTTTCATCACGAGAAAGGTTATCTCAAAGGTTATCCTTATATATATATATATATTTTTTTTTAAACACACTCTCTCAATCTGCCAGCCTGTCTATTGAAACCATGCTCTGCATCAAGTGACATAAGATTTCCTTACGTAGTAGTCCAATTTATTTTTTTGGCTGTGTGTGCAGCTCAGTTACGCAAACACGTTGAGCAGTTTTTTTTACCTTTTTAACGAAACATGCCAAAAATGTATTTGAAAGCAATAATATGGTGTGCACTACCATAGAAGAAATAAAAGACGAGGCTTACTTTGCAAAGCGAAAAAATTTAAATAGTACGACTATGCCAAATTTTTTATGCGATGGGATGAACGCACACACGTACTTTATCATCATATGCAACCTATATGTTATATGATGAGGAGGAAGATCGACATTGAATTTAGATTGAGATCTACTTTTCTTCTCTCTTCATTGTTGTACTCATTATAATACATTGTCAGGACCAAGCAGTGTTTTCTGGTACTGGGTTACACAAGGTGGCATATGATTCCTATTATTGTAACAGTTGTTGTTATTGTTTTCTTCTTTACTCCTTTTTAACTTGGCAAACACGAATAATGTGATTGTTTATAAAGAAGAACAAATGAAACACTTGTTGGTGTGTTCTATGTGCTGTTGATGATGATGCAACCAAAGCATATTTGCTAACCACAAGAAATGTAGTACTACTTTTTGTGCAAAACATTATTTAGATCTTGTCCAAAAACTGGTCCTTGCAACTATCCACCAACCTTAATATCATCATCAGTAGTAGCAACAAGTGTGATAACGGGACTCGCGTCATAATCACAATAAAACCGGCAGTAAGCTTTGCTTGTTTGTAATCATAATATAAGCAAAGTAGTATGATAAAAGGAAAAATGAAATAGAATGACGTATTACCACCAGCAAAAAAAAATTCTCAAACTATGATTCTATTACGTCATCGCCATTTATTGCTACTTCCTCTTGGAAAAGTTTATTTTTCTAAAGCTTGCTGTATGCAGCTTTCAAATGGAACACAAAACTAATATTAAAAATATTGCATAAAATATAATTATTATTATAGAAGCAAATCTTTTGTACATTTCCTATTTTCACTTACAAAAACGATTCTTAATTTAGTAAATTTATGATCAACTATGCATGCATTACGAAACTTGACTTGAAATGAACAATAAAGGTATTAATTAAGTTTTCCTCCAAATGCACTTGCTCAATGAGAGGAATAATAATAATAATAAATGAATTAAAATATGTGCGCATCTTTTATACGTTAGTATAAGATCCCCGTTCATCCTGATTAGTTTCGTGACTTGACATGACAAAACCGTACTGAAGATAATCACCGATCACTTTGAGAAACATTGTATTTCTATCATTTTAATGAATAGCCGACAAATATTCTTGTCAGAGACTCACAGTATTGGTGCAATCTTGATAATGGCGCATTATTCTTTTTCAAAATTAAAATATGAATCAGTCATAACACAAATTTGCGCTTTTGCATATTATGCGAACAGGTATTTTTCAGAATACGACGACAGTACACACGGTATGCTTCTGATTTTTTTGCAGCTTGTTCATCACGCAAAGAAAAAAGATATGAAATTTCAAGCTTGTTTTGGTGTGAATGAGTCAACAGTAAAAAGAAGGAATTTATTGGTACTTTAAACAAAATTTTCTAATTTTTAATTTTGACAATGAGTACTAAATCATCTTGTTCGTTTGTAGTCAGTTGATTCTTTTGTTTCTACATTATCATATCTCACGTCATTCTGCTATCACTATCAATTTACTCATGATGATGCAAAAGTTCTCCAAGCTGAACACTCATAGTTAGTTTCCTCTCTACCCCTTATTGAATTTTTTTCTTCAAAAATGCCATCATCGTGTGCATCTGTCTAATTTTAAGTAAATCGTTAAAGGATTAATAAAATTACCTACATATTTAATAGATTTTAAATATTTTTATTGTGGGTGTGACTATCAACATCCTTAAAACAACAAAAGAGCAACCAAACAAGTATAATTTCCCCAATAATCTGTTAGTTCACAACTGTATTATACGTTTAAATTGATAGTTTGTTTCAATTTCAATGTCTGTCAAGTCTGCCTGCACACAATGCAAAACGTATACCATGATTGCTACACTTATACAGGTGTACCCATTGAAAGTCAACAAAAACTACATTTTCAAGAATAAAAGGAATGCATTCACTAATGGTGGTGAATCACAGCTTTTTAAATCAATGTGTGACTATACAAGGAAATACAAAAATGAAATGGGCTAATAGGTATAGTGACGCAGCATCTTCTTATTCAAACTGTTTTTCGTGAATTGCAATAATAATAATAATAATAAAAATCATGCTGTCTACCGCATAAACTTGCTCGTTATTATTGTTGCTGTAAACAAAGTGTATTTGAAGCTTTAATACCTACGTTAAACTAGTGTAGAATGCAAACTGAAAAAAGTCACAATATACGCATAGATTTGATTCATGCATACTTGTTGGGTTTCTTCAAGTCCACACAAAACCAAGTCAGTTTGTTAGTAGTATAGAATGAGAACGTACATTTTATAGGAGAACCAAATATATATAAACGACCGATGCACAAGATATTGGATATGCTTACATATTTTTGCATTCAAAATTTTAGTTGCAGTAAAAGTAGTAGTTGTTAAATATCACGATTTTTTATATATCAATATATATCTGTAATATATCAACAGAGCCGGACAGTGCAGACGATTATGCCAATTCAATACTTTAAAAGGCTCAAACCTGCTGAAAAGCGTCAAGCCATATAAATATATATGCATGTATAACTACTTATTATATGAATCAGAGTTACTACTAGTAAAAAAAAGACAAGTAACAGATAAATAAAATGTGAGCTGGCCTCGTGAAACACTTTCAAAAACTCATGCTCAAGTTTATGCACTGCACAACCTGCAGCGATACGATTAAAGGTGTATTCGATTCATGTTGATGATTTCCTTTACAATCTCTTTCTATAGAAGCAGAAGGTATAGTGTAAAGTGCAGACAGGCCGGCATGGCGCTCCTATTTTTTTTACCTTTGAGACCTGTCTTGTCTCCTTCTCTGCCAGTTCATGAATGAGTTGATACGACTGTATGCCTTGTTTATGCATGCATCATCATTTTGTTTTGTATAGTAAATAGAAAAAAAGTGCATGCATGACTACAGGTATGCGAATGATGCTAATGTTCCTTTTTCTAGATGCTGACGGTGGTAATAAGTCGCTAATAACAAAGTCAATATGTCTACTCTGATCAGAGAGAAGTGAGCATGACAGGCTGTAGTAATAATAATAATAATAATATTGCGTGCATGTATGTGTAAAAGTTTCTAAAGAAGAATCTTCATTTTTATTATTACTAGGACTCATAATAATAGCAACCATTTTTACAATGATGATATTTTTAGTAGTGTATGTCTGCCAAGCACGATGCATTTTCGGTGGAATTCCACATCAAAAAAGTTATACGTGCATGTTCACTCATCATGATGAGCATTACTACTTCAACCAGCAAGGAATAAACCTACTTCCTTTCAAGGAAAAACATTCATAGCAATCCAAGATGCAAGTATAAAAATATTAATAAAAAATTCAATGATGATAAAAGAGAGATAAAATGTTATATTATTTTTCAAGCCGTCACCCATCGGTTTTACGAGACAAAGTGGAGAGAGTGAAGGGCGCTGACGAACGATATTGTGCACTGAATGTGTAAAAAGTGTACATGCTCTTACTATTCAATGGTGCACTTGAGCAAAAACTTGGTAAAAATTATCGTAAATAAAATAACCTGAACCCCCACCAAACTTTATACTGTAAGCCTACGATACTATCTTTCGGAATTAAACGTTTATGATGATGATCATCATCATCACTATACATATTTACAGGACAAACACATCACGCTTCCCCCATTTTAACAAGATGATGGGTGCAGATTCCATTTTCTCCTTCCCAGAAGGAAAGTGTAATGCGCTTTTGCATATAATGCTGCTATATATGCATAATGTTTTAGGCTGCTATAATCTTTTCATCTGTTGTTGGTGCATCTTCTTGCTGGGTTCATAGCAATCATTTTTCTTCTTTAAAACACAAATTTTGCCATGTTTCATATTCTCAACATATTGTCATGTACCGTATCACTTTCAATGTCATTTACAAAAAAAGTGAATTAGAAATGAAAGGAATAGTTTTTTAATGCAACAACATACCCCGTAAATCAATGAAATTATACATTTTTAATTCTTGGCGAAACACAAGTGTACGTGTGTGTTCTGCTGGGTATTAAAAAACGACAGCAGACGTCTACTACTTAAAAAGTGAGAAAAATATTATTTGTCTGTATCCTTTAATCATCCCTACTTTCAAAATTAAAAGCTCACTTTTAGAAATATTTTCAAGTGACATGCAAACAACAAGCAATGTTTTTTCAAAATGGGTACTTTTACTAGGAATGAGGGAATAGTAAAAGGGATGATGATGATGATGATGATGTCGGAATGCAGCTGAGAGGGTTTGAAAACTTTTGAAAGGTGAACTACCTACCTACATTTAACAGGAAGCTTTTAGCAAGGTATGTCTTTCAAACTCTCTGATTTTCATTTCATCACTGTATAAGAGGATGATAAAAAGTTATCATTTTCTTTTAAAACGGTTTTACCTCAAATACCCACATTAAAAGTGAACGTGTCCTTATGATGAATGTGTAGCAGTTAACAACAGCAGTAGTGTTCTGGCATCATGTCTGCTAATGTGATAATAAATGCGTATCAAAAGTTATTTTTCTTGCGATAAGATGCACAAATTTCTACTGCAGCTACTACCGTTTCCCCTCCCACTTGCTGCTTTCACTCATTTCTGTCGAATTCGTTTTTTAAGAAAACATATTCCAAAATGAAATGCAATACGTGCTCAGCAAAAAAATATGCGTAAATTACACAGGAACAAAAAGGCATTAAAATGTCTCTGTCATCATCAATCAAAAAGACTTTTGCTTTTTTGGGTTAGTGCTAATACTATTAGCTACTTACTAGGTAAAAAGGTAGTTGGGTATATAATACGAATTATTATCATGACAAACAACCAGATAATAATACTGTAATGATAAAATCGTCGTCAGTGAAGATTGAAATGGTATGAACAAAGGTATTTAGGACTGATGACGCCACTTTTTTTTAAAACTCCGTACCCAGCAAATCGAAAAAGGTGTTGGGGAAAAGGCGAGCACCAACCGAGACTTTAGAGAAAAAACAACAAGAAATTGACAAATAACCCTATCTACATGAAACAAATTCGGCTTGTCTATATATGTATATCGTTTAAACATCTTGCATGACGGTCATCGTCGTCGTCATCATCATCAGCAGCAGTAGTAGTTTGTAGAATTGAAATAGCACAGTAGTAATAATAAGAGATAACGGTACTTTCTCAATTTTGGGCTTAGGTAAACTGAAACGGACGACGGACTGAATGGACTTTTGCCGAGAGTATGGCAGTGACGGCAATCAACAAAAGTAACGAATGACTACTACAGCAAAAGATCCATAAATAAATTAGGGACAAAAAACAATGGGGGCATATAATACCTGTATGTTCATGTCATGTGCACATAATAATATGTAGGTACATATATGCACCTTAAAAAAATACTACTGCTACTACCACTTCTGAAAGGATTAATACCTACAAAAATAGTATGTGTTTATTTGCTATTGACCATATATCCAGGTACCGAGTTGGATACAAAACTACTCGAGAGAACTACATATTATATTATGTACATTGTACTACATGCATACCTATGTAATATGTACTAGTTGTACAAATAAAACCACTTTTTCCAACTACTTAATATATACTGACCTAAGCCACTTGCAACCAGATTCGGTGCTTGATTTTCGTTGGTGGTGGTAGTGGTAGTGCACCACATCACGCATTTCAGGCTATACAAAAAGATTAAAAGAAAGACAATAGACATACAGGTTACGTTTGTCTTGAAGTAAAATTGTTCGTTTAAACACACAACCTGGGACGTGTGCCCATTTAATATTTATTTGCCGGAGTCCAATATAAAAAGGCAAGTTGACAGACAGGTGCTCTGCCCTTTACAAAAATGCACTTTTCTTACAGCATGGTCATAGAGCACAGCGGTAGACATTTTACTACCTTTTCTTATTCGTGTGCATTAGCAGTTGGACAAATATGAGAAGAGAATGCAAAGTTATCGCCTTGTTATCAATAGTGTCACTATCACTTGAAACTATGGACCATCACCATTCTTTACCTTTCGTTCTAAAGCAAATAAGATACTTCTGGTGTCCTATATTTGATCTTCCACTCCACTTCACATTTATTTATCATGATTGAGTTGAACTTTTGGATTGGTGTAAGTGGTACCAGCAAAAACACAGGAATTTCCCTGTAATAATAATAATTATGATGCTGCATAGCTTTCAAAATTACGTTTGAGAGGACGGCGTTCATTTCCTAGAATTAAGTTAGTTTTATTGACATGTACCATTAAAGCTATCAATAAGCAATAGTACCAAGTTTATGAAAATTAAATGGAACAGACCAAATTCATTTTCTTTGGAAAAAGGTTCTTTTGGTCAATTAAGATATTTACGACAGCAGCCTTTTCCTATCATATGTATCCATCACTTATCTACAAATCTTTATGCACTGTTTTACCTATACGTACTTGTAGTTAAGGTAGAGTGGCTTGAGTTTTGTCCCCAATTTGAACTTTTATGTATTTCCTCATTCCTCCACACTACACACTTTCAAAATCTTATAAATAGAAATTAAGTGCCATCATCATCATATTTTTATTATTCCTTTTGATTGTTCATCATCGTCGGAGAACAAATAAGAAACGGTACTTTTTTAAAAAACATTTTTTCTTCCAAAGACACCAATAATAATACGGATCTATCTGTATACACATAATGTACTATCCATGTCCATTCGATACAGCCAACAATGCTAATTACTATTCTGCTCACTCAACAAAGGCCAAGAGAATCATCATCACAATGGCATTTTTCGTTTCTATTTTTACACCGCTAGAATAATCATGATGACTGAATAAAGAGAAACATGATACACACCATTACAGTTCTTTAGTGTAATTCTTCTTTGCTGCTATCACTATAAACAAAATAACTTTTTCATGTCATTATCGAACACTGACTACAACAATAGCTAAATTGAAAAAGAGAACCAAGAGGACAGAGAAAGATGATGGATACACAAGGCGGAAGAATGGTTGAGCATCATCGTCACACTATGCAGGAGGTAGAATAATATTTAGCACAGCATAATTAATAATAGCATTGTTATGATGACATTGTCAAGTGCTTATTGATATTTATGTAAATTTTTCGTTTCAGCATGAAAACGCATATTATTTTTTTCAAGTGAAAGAATGACTCGACAGAGATGATGATGATCATCATCATCATAATGATTATCGAAAAGGGGAACATGAATATTTTCAAATGCATTGCTCATCACATCACATCTCTCGTTGTCGTCATCATCTTTGATAAAATACTTGTAACTTTTGCATCAATAGACATAGTGATAACAAGTCGATAAATGTATTTACAAGTGGTTAGAAAAACGTTAGCTCATANTTGCTCATCACATCACATCTCTCGTTGTCGTCATCATCTTTGATAAAATACTTGTAACTTTTGCATCAATAGACATAGTGATAACAAGTCGATAAATGTATTTACAAGTGGTTAGAAAAACGTTAGCTCATATCGTAAAAACTAGCGTTTGGTAAAATGATGATGCTATTGTTAAACCTATCTATTTATTGTTATATGCATACCTGCCCACCATCACCACCTTGAAATTACTCCATTTCAAACTAAACCAAAAACCACCACACAGAAAACAGACACATTCTATAGCAGTGACTGTCTCGAATTAATGGCACAAACCCATAAAGATTAAAAAAAGAAGACGAAGAGCATGTAAAAATCACCGGTTCATGGTCGATTGTTCACTCACTCCTGTCATTATAGGTTGACCGCTACCTTTGTTGCTTTTCGTTGTTGGAGAGCTCAATGATGATGATGATGCGACTCGACAAGATGTTGCTCTGTTGGTGCACTTGATTGCATGCTTATGAATATATGATGCTGATAATAGTGATTTGGGCAATATCGGTGCTTTATTTGCTGCGAGTGTAAATACATGCATGGACGCATAGTTCACCAACTAAACACAAATATTCGACGATGGTGGCAAAAGTGGTGACTTAAGCGAGCAACAACAACAACAAAAAAACTACAGATAGCCTATCTGTAAGATAGGCAAGGCAAAACACTTTTTGGGATACTGCCAGAAGAGTCACTGTGCAGGCTATTATACAGCAGGTAAAACCCATACTTTACGTACATGTTGGTCTGCTAATTTTGCAAGTTTTTATAAAGCCCATTCTTATAATGACAATAATCTTACTTAACACTAAAAGCAGATAAATATAAGTCCTTTGCTCATTTGAAGAAGATTATCTTGTTGGAAATATTTACGCTCCTCGTTACTTTTTTCCCTTCAGGCAGGTAGGTAGTAAAAGTAATGTAAGAGTAAATTATTAAGTCCTCAAGCAAAAATGTGTTTACCCAAATCCAAACGAATAATTTACTATTCTGGCATTTTTTTTAACAATGCTCCCCTTCTCCGACGTCGTCAGTTGTCGTAAACTTTTAAAATGTGTTTTTAACGATTGTGAAATGATCTTTGTCGTTTTGAAGAGCACATATCATACATATCTGCTATCTGCAATGGAACTTTTATATCTTTCAAATATATCTCTCTGTCTTTGTGAAATCTTTTTGATGGTGGGCATAATTTTCCTTTTTACTACAAACCATTTTATCATTTTACGCTTAAATACGTTAGTTTAATGATTTTAGTAACAGCATCAAGTAAACAAGCACATCATGTCATCGTATCATGAAATGGAATGAGGATAAAAATGATAGTTTTT
>JAHZMZ010003286.1:0-12494 GCA_027743805.1 Lepidocyrtoides sp. E14 | reverse complement strand
TACCTTTCCTGTAGCAGACCAGTAAAAAAGCTGGAGCGCCTTTCCCACTAGCAGCGCAACTCCGTTTGTGTACATACCTGTCCACGCTGTTTCCGTGTACCCCTTCACTTTCCCAGCCCAAAATAGGCAGGGAAGAGCAATAACACCGAAAAGTACAGGTAATATTGTATACTCTTATTTATGAGGGCACATCCCTGTATGTGCATGCACTTATGTACCATACAATGCCTTTTAAATGTATTTTTGACATTGCTGTAACTTCTCTCTGGTTCAGTCTTTGATAACAGGAAAAACGGTAAATTTAAAAGTTTGGAGTTCGTCTAAACCTTATCAGTTGACGTTGACACCTGAGACTGAAAAGGACAAGAGGCTGAGTATAACAACAGCAGCGTGCTGAGTTGTAAAGGTTTGCACAGGAGAAAATGTTTTTTTTTTTTGATATTGTCAAGTTTTATGAAAGTACAACTTTTCAAGCCTAAAATGTGTTGGAGTTTTTAAAGAATGCACCCGTTTTATTTTTCGATAAAAGTTGGATGTTATTGGACAATAGCCATAAATGTAGACAATGCTTTTAATGGTTTGAAAAGTTGACTTGTACAGATTTTCAATGATTCAGTTTAATTCATCTCTGCTATATAGCTTGTCGTAGTTTCATCCATTTCACACATACAATGTATAAATGTACATATATAGTGGACATGTATTTACAGTAAAAGGTAATAGGTAACTTCCCATTTGGGTTTTTTGTGAAAGTAGTTTTATTTGTTTGTTTGTGGTTTTCGGAGAAAAAGTGGTCAATTTAGCATGCTTTTGCATTGCGTTGTGTTGAACCAAAACGAAATAAAGAGAATGGGCTAGTTATCATCAAAAGTAATCGTTGCAAAAAAATTAACGATATTTGCTGCAGTACATGTACATTTGGTGATTGCATATAGGCGGGTTTTCTTTTACATGAAAAAATTCTCTGCGGCTGTCGTGTTGTATTTTGCTTGAAAAAAGTAAACAACCATATAAAAACCAGATACATTATGTACACACATTGACGAAGACAGAACCACAAGACACAAGATCACAAAACAGGCATGAATGAGCTGAGCAGAGCACGAGAAGACGATGATGGATGCAACCGTACAGCAATAGAGAAGGAAATGTCGGTAAATAAAATTTGTTTTTGATGTTATTTGCTGAAATAGAACTTCAGTGTTCAATATTATTATTCTTGCATTATTTATATTGTTTGCTTATGTTTCAACACATATGGCAATTTGAATTGATTTCATGTGGGCATAACATGTATAGATATTTGTAAATTAACGATATGATTATGCTGGTAATCTAGTGGTGGTCTCGGTAAATAATAGTAGTTGTCCCATGCTGGTAGTATCTCTATCCATCATTGTAGTCGTAGTTAATTGAAGCTCTTTCGTTCATGTATAATATGCTTTCAATATAAAACTGCCTATTGATGAAGTCTTAAAAAACTGCACCGAAAAAATAGGCGTGCATGTTTTCTATAAGAAAACAGGTAAAACTTAGAGTAAGTAATGACTTGATTCAAATTGCTAAGTGAGGACGTTCATGATGGTGTCAGTCAGCAGCACTAAATTATGAACAAAGACAACCACATTTCACATTTTTACCTATGGAACCTGGCTCTATGGTCAATAACATTATTAACTTTTGTATTTTCTGCATGTTCACATTTTATTTAGAGAATGCAATGAAAGGGACTATGGAACTATTTGACTAAGTAATTCCACGTGTGCATACTTCAAAATTATTCTATGAAAACAAACCAAAGCATATTGCAGTCGGTGGTAGTAATAATATAATCAGAATCGCATTCCTCACCTCATCCACATAAAGTGGCCCATAACGATGCAATTTTTTCTAACTTTTAAAGAAACAACACGTTTTTCGTTTTTTTTGTTGTTGCGTAATAAAAATAGTATTTTGCCTGTCTCATTATTACAAGAGTTAACCATTAACCATCATACAAAATACAATAGTGCATTTTCCACCATGCCATTAACCATAAATACATAAAAGTTGGTATATGGGCCAAATCTGGTCATGCAACTCGCAACAGTAATCAAGTTTCATCAACTCCGTCATAAATTTTCGTTTATATGTATTTACAAAGTTGCCACTCAAGGATATGTTCCTACGTTTGTACTAAGATTTCTTGAAAAGGTAGAATTTGTGTTGAGATTATTGTTGTCTTTGGTGGCCACATAAAATTAGCAGATTCGCGATTAAGAGAAACATAACTAAAGACGATAGGTATAATACAAGAATAATTTTAATACGCTTATTGGCAATTTTTTATCTTTGAAATTTCTATAAGTATCTATTCCGAGTCTAAGCTCCCATACTCATAATTAGCGTACTGCATTGGATGACACCAATTATCATCGAAAATCTGTCGACTATTTGTAAATATTAGGTAAGGTATTTAAGGGCAACATGACACAAAAACATTCTACAACTGCACAGCAATATGTATTTACGTAGCTAGCGATAAGATTTTGGTTGATGATATGTTCCTACGTTTGTACTAAGATTTCTTGAAAAGGTAGAATTTGTGTTGAGATTATTGTTGTCTTTGGTGGCCACATAAAATTAGCAGATTCGCGATTAAGAGAAACATTAAATAACTAAAGACGATAGGTATAATACAAGAATAATTGTAATACGCTTATTGGCAATTTTTTTATCTTTGAAATTTCTAAAAGTATCTATTCCGAGTCTAAGCTCCCATACTCATAATTAGCGTACTGCATTGGATGACACCAATTATCCACAAGAATCTGTCGACTATTTGTTAATATTAGGTAAGGTATTTAAGGGCAACATGACACAAAAACATTCTACAACTGCACAGCAATATGTACTTACGTAGCTAGCGATAAGATTTTGGTTGATGAGTTTGGTTCATTTAATAACGTCGCCTTTTAAACGATGCATTAACTAATATCTAATCACTCATTTATCTAATAAACCTTTTTAGATAAATTCACATAAATGTATCTATACCAATTTTTGGTACGAGACAACTACTTTCAGATTTACTGAACTGTTGCTATCAAAAGGCACGACAATTCATCTTACGATTGAACAAACTTTGTCAAATTATCAACCATGCAGACAGGCTGTAAGTTCTACTACGAAGAATTCCCTTACTGCAATAATTACTATCATCGGCAGCATCATGTGCTTCTAGTTAAAAAAGCTTAAGAAAAGATACAAAAAAGTGCATTGCCTATTACCTACATCGTGTCTTTTTTGTTTCTGCTCACTTATTCGTATACTACCTGTTACACATGATTTTACTGAAGAGAGAGAGAGAGAGGGGACCGCGACCACACGTTTGTTCGTTTATAGATTTACATGGATTTTTTGCCTAGCTCACAACATTTGCAGCGCAACCATGCAATCCTTTCAGACTTCTGCAAATCATAGCAGCAGCAGCAGCGCGATATCTATCCCTATAACCCCTTCCTATTGTATTTTACCTGTGATGTCGTTATGCGTGCAGTTTACAATTTAGAAAAGAGAATACACACACACCTGTACGTTTTTTTACAATTGCGTCTGCTTTGCTGTTTGTTGCACTGCATGGGTAGGCGTTATACAGCTATTGTTGTTTAGATTGGCTTGGCAAGCAGCAGGTTGCTGTTTTCCTTTTAAAAATCCTACTAGTCAACTGCAGGTAGTAGTACAGGTATAATATGATGATGATGCTAATATACTGGCGTAGCATCTCTTGCAAATATTGTCATTCTCTCTTTAGATGCCTTGGATAATAGAAGGCTGTCGGTGTTGTTGTCTGTGCATGCAACAGCATGATCATGTGGCGGTGGAGGATATAAGGTGGCAGCAGCGTTAGAACAAGGAGCGTCTTAACCAGCAACAAAAATATCATAAAGCTGAGTAAGTTGCATACAAACCTATTTTTAGCATTAACCCTTTTTTTCCTGCCATAATTTCCCATTTGTCACAGCAAATCAAAATACTAATCATAATCAAGTCAGTGTAGTCACATTTTCTTTGAAAAAAATAATAATATGCGTATTGCGTGTGTCTTGCTTGTTTTAGGTTTCTGCTGTCCTGCTGAAATAAATAAATTTAGCTGGGAAATTGTGTGATTGTGCATTTTGTGCGTTTCATTTCTTGAGCATCAGCGTCACAGGTGAATTGGCATTTTGTTTTTTTTTCTCTTCAAGTGAAGGAATTTTCGCAGAGGGAGACTTGATCAAGAGTGTGCGTAGGCTGCATTCTATTTTATATTTTGCAGTAAGAAAAAAAACTACGTTGGATTTATGATTGTGACCACCATCAAACGTCCTTTACTGTCTCATTCTGATTCTACTTTGGCTTTCGTGATTGCATTATGTTTGTGTGAGTTGCGGTGGTGGATGGAAGCTTGTACATGTGCGTCCTGCTATTTACTACTGCTGTTGATGTACAAAAGTCGATTGGTGTGAGAAGAAGAAAAAACCTTGTGATTTACAAATATGTAATGTTTGAAAGGAACGGTGATGTTGGTGTTCGAGACAATAGCAGCGACAAAATAGCACACAGTTGAAGCTCCTCTGTGCAGAGAAGGCAATTTGATTTTGTGGTGGTGTCGTGTTATGATGGAATATGGAATGGATTGGGTAGAGATGTAAAGATAACGTTCGCGGTGGTGAAGCAACAGTTGTCTTTTTTGTGCAAAAGACCTTGTGTTTATGCACATTGCATAGAAGTACTATATACAGCTCGTAAAAATAAAGCAAGTGTAAAGAAAAGTATACAGGCAAGGCGATTGAAAAACGAAAGGAAACCAAAGAAGGTGGTAGTGGAGGAGGAGACCAAATTATTGAGGTTTGGGCTTTTTATTTGAATTTTTGAAGGCAATTCTGTAGAAAAAAATAAAAAGTGCATCTAGTTGAATGTGTGCGCGTGTGCGTAAGGTGTAAACGAAAAAAAAAGACAAAAGGGGTGAATAGGGTGATCTTTTGACCTCTTTGTAATCACCTGTACCACCTGTATACTAAACTGTGACCCTAAAAGAAACCCCGTAGCATCCGAGTGGCACAATGAATGATAATAATGGAGGTTAGAGTAATGTGAAAAAAAATGTGACTATACAGAGAAAATCCTATTTTCCATGATAAGGGTATAAACTGTAAATAAAACGTGAATTTAAGTTAAAATCTACACTGCCACAGGAGCTTTGGTACTGGAAATTGTCGGAAACTCTGGATTTTGAAAGGGCCAGTAAAATGGAAAAAACGCGGTAAGTACCTTTTTTTGTATTCATTTGCAACATTTTTAATACAATCCTATACAATTTTATACAAATGGCTAGGTTTTTATTAAATATAAGATACTGTCGTATGAAAATTTAGCCATCTTTTTTCTACTTATCAGTTCTTGAATTAAATGCACCACTACTCAAATTCATTACCAAGCAAGTAGGAAGCAATATCATCATGAAAAGAGTCACGCTGTCCATGAACAAGGCTAAAACCTCTAAAGTGTAATTTGTGCGCTCAGAATAAGACATGTGTATGAATTATGCGGATATGTATCATTTCATTTTTTTCTCTCTCTTTATCGCTTTTGCTCCTATTAGCTTCAGGGTGACTATGCGCCTCTCTGATGAAATCTTTTTTTTTTCAACATCTCTATATTATCTCACTCCCTAGCAATGTCGCATTTTACATACGCTAGCATTTTTAGTATATGAAATTTATATACTATGCAGGCTATTTATCTCACTCCCTAGCAATGTCGCATTTTACATACGCTAGCATTTTTAGTATATGAAATTCATATACTATGCAGGCTATAGCACACTATTTCTTCACTACTGCACATCAAACATTAAATCCTCCATTCCATCGCTGCCACAACTCTGTGATTAAAACGCAATATTTATGACTATGGCTACGAGACTCATTATAATGACGATGATGATGGTTCTCTTTTCTTCCTTGCGGCAAATGCTGCACAATTCACAGTAGTAAAAAATACAGATTTTTTACAGCCTTGTCATGTCTATCGGTCCTGCCTTTTACTTTGCCTTGCAAGATTGCACTCACTCGCATACACACAACAAAACCAGCTTCCATTATTCCAGCGGTGAGCCAGCAAGTGAGTGACGTAACATAGACGACGGAAGAAGAAGAAGAAAAAAGGCGTGATTCATTCAAAAGTTGATTTTGAAAAGTTGTTGCGTTTTGCTCGTGAATTTTAATCTTCTTCTGCATGACCATACCAGTTGTTACTTGTTTCTATATTGGTGTGCATTTTCATATATGAATGCATAGGTATGTGTTTCTTATAAATATGTGATGAAGTTTATGTACCATCAAAGATACCTGTGCGTTTTTACGCATAAATAATCATTTCCATCCGATCCATATACGCACTTTTACAGCTGCATATATTACGACATGAGGCTGCAACCATTATGCTGCCATACTAGTCATCATGATGATGTAACTAACTTGCAATTACTTTTTTAAAATCCACCTGAGATCATTATCGTCATCATCATCATCATAATGATCTGCTGTGGCTAAAGATTCCACCTGAGGATAAAAGAACTATATTATTATGTGGAGATGTTTCATATATGTGTACACTGTACACGATCATCCTGTTATAATGCGTCGTGTTCGTCAAAAGTCAAACGGATTTTTTCAACAAAAAAAATTTCATGCGAACCATTCTCGAGCTACGTGCATCTTCCGTAAGACATATTTTTTTTCTTCAAAAATTGTGATTATTTCTTCCTAATAAATTTTTATATTTTATCGTGAAATTCTCTTAAGAAAATGCATAATAACTTAGCCTACCTCCCATGCAGTTTTGCCGCTGCTGCATGTTTATTCACGACTTATTTCTAATGCCCGTGTATTATGTCTTCTTCTTGAAACACGTTTTTGTTTTCTTCTTCTGTTCATCATCCTCACTGTTCGCAGTCCGCATCATCACTTTTATCAGTACACTATTGCTCTCTGTCTGCATATTATTATTATTATTATTACGTATCTGCTTCTCACATGATTCATTCATTTATCACCATCGTGATAGACGAATATATGGTGAACGTACGACTAGCAGCGTTGCTGATTATTATGCAAAGTACACAAACCGAACCGTACTTTTTTACACCATTTTTCCAACGATTTCCGCATATTTTTACGTAAGAAGCCCAAGAAAAATCACGCTCATCATAAAATCTTTTTACAGTGAGTGGGTATAGTGTCATGATTATCATGACTTGGGTTTGTGTGACGGTATTTTTTTTACCTGTTCACTGCACCATCACAGCTATAGCTGAAGCACCAGTTATCATTATTATTAAGAATTTTATTGCCATTTTACCACCATCACCAACACGCTGCCGCTGTCACCATCTTCATCGTTGTCGTAATAATAATCATAATAAAAATAACTGCTCTGATGCTTTCAAGTGAGTTGAGTGCTGGTACCCTGGCACTAGCGCTGATGCTGTTTCTAAAAAGGCATTTTATTATTTCTTCGCTCTCCCTTAACTTATTTAATTGTGACTTACTACAGAGAAACAACGAGAGAGATTTCGCACGTCAGCGTGACACTTGGCGGTGGTGGTGATGATGATGATGGACATTTTCATGTCATTTTAATATACTGTAGTACCCAAGCCAAAGTACTCAACTCAACTTTTATAACGCATTGTTTAAAAAATATGACTTGTTGGATTCGAAAACAAAACGGGAATGTACCTACTTACCGTTTTTCCTAAGAAGAACAGAATGTATCCAAATCATTTCTCCTATACAAATCGGTAAACTTCACAGAGCTCTATATTTCGTTTAATTTTTTTCTTGTTTTAGTTTATTAGGTAACTAGAAGCATACGATGTAATAAACGGTGATGAAGATTGAAACAGAAGATGGTAATTTCAAATATTAACGAATATAAAAATACTAAAAATGTTTGTTTAAAATGGTTTAGCACTAGCATCTTTTAATTTGAGACACCTTCGAGTTTGGCGTACCTCACTAACAGATCAGCATAATAATACCGAACAAATCCTTTGTAAATTTCCGTTTTCCCGTTTCTTCTTATGGTTAGTATTTGTGCAATCATAGCACTGAATTACTACTTTTGTTCGTCTCCATCTTTTCATATTAAACTTGTATCATAGGTATACTCAAGAGCTTAAACTACTTATTTTTTATGATTATTATCATTCATAACAATTTTGCATTTTTGCACGATTTTTAATTTTTCAACTTACTCCATCTCAGTCATCATTTTTTTTAATAAAAAGAAAAGCAAAGTACCACTACGCGTTGTTGTTTTTATATCATACGTGTAATAATCCTTTTTTTACACAACAGCTATTATTATTATTGTCGTAGGCGTGGGTAAAAAATAGAAAGAGAGAATCTTGACGACGTAAATATTCACTCAATTCAATCTAACCATTCTTACTTCAACTCCTGCGAGAAGTGTCGAAGTTATTTTTTATTTTTTGGCTTGAAAACGTTGATGATGATGAGTAGCGGTGCCTTGCCTAGTCTCCTCTCCATCATGATCGTAATAGTAATCATAATGATAGATTACGATATGATATAGATTGTACATAATGCATACATCAAAAAGGCAAAAAACTAGCAGCAGCAGCAACAGCAGAAAAGATAATAATAAGGTTGTTACGCATTCTGTACTTTTTTTCATTCCTTCTTCCTCCTTTTTCTCCTGATATAATTTTTGCACTATGCGGTGTAAGCAAAATGCAGCATAAAAAGTTCAGTTAAAATGTTTAACCCGAGTAAGACAATGACAGAAGCATAATAATAAGCAAGCTTTGTGCACGGCAGTGTGTGTGTGTGTAAGCTCGTGTGAATTTCATGGCATTTCTTAGCCACTCTTCGTCATCATCATTTCTCAGGACTTATATTTACCATTTTCACCTGTGTGTGCTGCTGAGATGCGCTACCTTCAACCTTATTGTAAACAGGATGAGCAATAATAATAATGTTATCATCATGACTTGATTTTATGGTTAGGTATACGTAGTCTAGAAAATACAAAAGTATGCAAAGCACATAAAATGTATACCTATAAAAATGCCAACTTTTTATGCAAAAGAGCAAGTTGCTTACAGAGTCCATGTCATTATATAGACAAATGCATTGCATATACTCCCATTTTTGCTTGATTTTCTCAGAAGAAACGCTTCAAAATTCAAGCCAAGATAAATTGTCATATGGACAGGCTTATGTTTTTTTCATACTTAAAATGTATGCATGCAAAAGGTATTGTGTCAGTACTGCTATTACTACTGCAGTTTTACATGATGAAGTTAAAGAAGACAAAGTGCACCATAAAAAAAAGATAACTGTTATGTCACTTTTTTTCTCCGCTTGTGTGTATTTCTCACTTGCCCGCATGATATACATAATTTTTCCATTTTTTTCTTTAAAAATGCTGCATCGTTTTATTAAGATAGCTATATCATTAGTACACTGCAGTAAGTAATCCGTTTTCTTTTACGCACCTCAACTTACCCGATTTCTAGCGTTATTATTATTATTATTGAAGGCATTTATAAAATGAAGACAGCAATAATCACTGAATTCCATTTTTATGCTGCTGTAAAGAATCAAGTACGTATGTATTTGCAATACACAATTTGAGCGTGAGTAAGCAAGCACCAGAAGGAGGAGAATCAGCAGTAAAAAAAGACGAAGAGGAGAAGACACAGTTATTTTTTTACTACTTTGATGGCTCATTTGTCGTTTCGTTTTGTTATTTCTTTGCTTACTGATGCTCAGCATGGCTGATTTGTTGGCTTGGCTGGTTGTCGGTATAAACGAGTAGACGTTTCAATTTTTTGGTACTACTGCTCTATAAAACTGCAGACTAAAACAGAGTTTGATGAAGAAAATATATTGCCATTATGTTTGTATTGATGTTTAGCTTAGCAGTAGCAGAGTGAGAACAGTGAAAAAGTGCAATGATGCGAGATGATTTTTTTTTCTTGTGAGATGAGGAGAATAGAGTAACATGATGATCATCATCAGCATCATCATCACCCGCCGTGTAATAGTTTGTTGTTACTGAACAGCTTGAGCAATAATCGGTATAGTTTACTGTAACAATGCATACTAAAAAATGAATAGAATAAAGAAAAAAGATGCCAAAAGAAAAAAGGAGGAGATGGAGGTTTGAACGATGACAAGAATTTTAAAAAGATGCGTCTGACCGAATAAAAAACATGAAAGGCTGAAGAAAAGAAGGGGAAAAAATGCATTGATAATAAAGCAATGTTATGCTGTAGGTAGCATATTGCAATTATTGCAAAATGAATTGTATAATATCGCCGTTAAATTGACTTGTAAAAAGGACAAGCTGTATAATGTATGTATGTATGTCTTTTGTTAGCTGCCGTCTCCGTCATGCTGTTTCATGCAAGGTTCTATTTTTTGTGGAAGGACGTTCGAATTCAAAGACGGGGGAGCAGTAGTAAGTGAGCAAAGCAGGATTATTAGGTAGAATAACAAGATGATGGGAGCATTTTGATTTTTATGATTTTTTTTGCTGGGATAATTTTTTTTCTTTTGAAAGAAAACTGGCTGGTTTTTTGTTGTACTGACTGGTTGATTTGATGTTGGTAGCACAGTCACCCATTTATCTTTTTTATCATCCTGTTCACTACTCAGTTTAGTTTGACAATAGGAGTCCACGCAGAAAAAAATGTAAAACTATGCAAGAGGAAAATGCAATTAAAGTTGAACAAGTGGAGAAGAACTAGTTATTTGTGCAAAGCAATGAGGGATGAAGATGATGGAACACTGAAAAAGTAGAAAGAAAACATTGAACGGGTATTTTTATGGTATTTAAAAGGAAGGACTAAACGACAATGTTGGTGGCAATGGTCAGCGATTGTTATCAATAAAGGAAATGCGTACATGATATACTAATCAACAGTTACTTCCATTCACGGGATGCTAAATTTTTTTAAAAATGGTTCTTATGTTTTACATTGCATTGTTGGTTTGTCTTTTCTCATGTCAATGTCACCCACATACACATTTAATAGTACAAAATGTCCGTTCATACAGGTGACCGCTTCTGCTACAATATTTAATGACATTTCAAACATCATCAATAATGAGTTCCATCTTTTGTCTTCGTTAAAAGTATAATTCTTTTATTAAATCCTTGTACGGTTTCAAGTAGAACACATTGTTTTAATTTTTTGAAAGATTGTCTTATATTGACCCATCCACAGGAAAATCGGAAAAATGCAATATCTAATACAATTGTACGGTAGCAGAATAATCTGTACGTCATGTCGTCATCAAAATCAAAGCTGTGTTAACATCGCCCAAGAACTTTTTTAACATATACTAGCAGCAGACATACTTTGTAGCATCTAGCTACTTAACCAAGTCATGCCATTGCATTGTAACCATTATAGCCTGAGGACAGATTTGTGGCCATTTTTTTGCTTCCTCCTTTTCGTTTGTACATTTAAAAAAAATAAGAACACCATTCCAACAAGCATATAGTTATAAACACACTTTAGTGTATTTACTGCTATTGTCTTTTGGCCAAGAAATAATCGTTGTGTTATGTGTTTAGTTTTTTTGTAAAAAAAGTAGCATAAAAAGGAGTAACAAGTTGGAAAATAAAAAGCAAAAAAATTAACTGGGAGTGGCTGAAAAATTTGTATTAGAGAATAAAAGCAGTAGTATATTCTCTGGTTAAAGAAGGATATCCGTTCCTAAACAACATAATATGTGTACCTACAGTCGTATTATATAAGACAAAGTTGCAAACATTGTCGTTTTAAAATGATGAGATGAATGTGCATTTTTTTTATTTTTTACAATTCTAATTCTAAAATATTACACAGTACAGTGCATCGTGTGAGTACACAAATGTAAAAACACACCCCTGCCATTTGTGGCCTGGCCTGAACTCTCTGTGGAGACGGTGGTAATGTTATCGCTGTATGGCCACTTTTAGCAAGCTTCAGTCATTTACTTGTAATGCTTAATTGCGTTGGTGGCAAAATTCTACTCAGGTACCTACACATTTTCCCATTATTAGTGAGCCCGAGCCCTTCATGTCACTCAAATCAGATTCAAGCAACACACTCACAACAGGTAGATACCTACTCACTAACTAAAGCCAAGTCAATGCAAAGTGATAAACCAAAGCCAACACAGTGGAAAAACGATATTAGGTGATGCGATATGATAAAAATAAAAACAGCATATAACCTAATGATAATCACAGTGTATACATGTTTTACCTTATTATATACGCGTAATAAAAGCTATCATAATGCGTAATTCTTAACAGTGTAATAATGGTAATTTTTTATGAAAAGCGTAACTGTAACAGGTAATACTTAACTAATCTTCTGATATTCATCGTTCTTTGAGCTCTTGGTGAGTTTTTTCATGTCAACGAATTATTATGCAATAGCTTAT
>JAHZMZ010003285.1:0-15410 GCA_027743805.1 Lepidocyrtoides sp. E14 | reverse complement strand
GTGAAAAGTGAATGATTAGGTAGCAGACCTGAACTAAGGGTTTTCACGCAGTCAGAATCTGTATCATTTGTATGTGGAAACGTACACAGCTTTTGAATTTATTTTGATGGACTGACTCAAATGACAAAAAACGTAAATTAAGGAAACTTTTCTCTTTGTTGAACTAAACAAATATAGTCTGAAAGAGAATTCTTGGATTCCATTTGACAAAGTACACATCAAAATAGCAATATCATTATCATTAGACTGTGATAGCAGAAACAGGTAAATCCAAATTGAGATTTCTCTGATGTCTGCAAAACTTACTTTTAAGTAGATAGTGATAATATGCAGTGTATTATTATTATATATTGCTGACATGCATATTCGCAAAGAAAATAATTTTCACAGTAACACAATTATAGTTAACGACATTAGCAACATTCTTCCAGTTCTGCAAACAATGGCTGCGATCTACATCAATCAGCATTCATCTATACCAATGCTTTCGTCTCAATCCGTCTTTCGAAATCTTTGTACCTAAGTACGCCTTATTAATTAATAAAAATTTGGTAAGCTGCGTACTAGCCCTACTGCAAAATATGGAAAAGCATTTAAATAGTAACCATTTTTTAAACATCGAGTTAATATTATAATATGTTATGAGACCAAGAAGAGGTATTATTATTAGATTAAAAGCAAGTAAACATTTTTCGATTAGACGCAAATGTTTATACTTACTGAGGAATTCCTGGTAACATAATTCTGTGGTAGAAGGACACTTTGAAAAAAAAAGTTTGTATCGTTTCCCCCGCACAATGGTTATTATTTAATAAAAATTTGGTAAGCTGCATACTAGTCCTACTGCAAAATATGGAAAAGCATTATTTAAATAGCAACCATTTTAAAAAATCGAGTTAATATTATAATATATGAAACCAAGAAGTACTATTATTAGATTAAGAGCAAGTAAACTTTTTTCGATTTGACGCAAATGTTTATACTTACTGAGGAATTCCTGGTAACATAATTCTGTGGTAGAAGGACACTTTGAAAAAAAAAGTTTGCACAAAACCTCTCAAGTACAATTTTGTCTTTCCATAATATTTGTACCAGAAAGTAGAATTTATGCAACTTTCTCCATTTCATGATAATAATAATAATAGCCCAAGTCAACAATATAACAGCCCTCTACTTATTTTAACATTCCTCTTAAAACTTAAAATGATATTGTGCAACCACATGCAAACCGACATCTTCTTCATCATCATCACCGTATCGATACAATGGGTATAAAAAATCATGCAAAAAACGTAAAAAGAAATTTCACCGTCAGTTGTGCAATAAGCTCAAGCACAAACATTATACTGCTTTCTCTCTATATTCTTCTTCGTGACCATATCAATAGAAAATGGTACAGAAATACACAGTTCAGTTTAAAAAGACTGAAACACTGTAGTGGCTTTTTAAGTGTGTTAAGAACAAAGCACAGCTGTAGGAAAAGTGGAAGCACTACTGGTTTATTCATCGTTTTATGACATATTGTTATACGTACTGGTGAACAACCCCTCTGGGAAAAATCTCCACACTACTACTAGTGCTACTACAGACAGCTGCATAGCGGTTATAATGTAAAATGCTGCGAGCTTTTTCTTCCTCTTGTTATGAGGACCTGTTTTCACAACGCTTCACTCATAAAATACACATAAAGACTTTGTTTCACGCCTACTTGCTACTGTTGGAAGGCATTTTTCCTGGAATCATCTATAATTTAAAAAGCAAAAAAATGACCTATTCGCTATAACAACTAAGGTTACTGCCCAAAGACAAGAACAATCTCCGTTTTTATATTTTTTACCACCTGAAACATGTTTTTATGTGTCATATGTCATCTTGTTCAACACAATAATGTTATCTTTTACTCTCTGGAAGTGTGTCATCTTTTTCCTCTTATCAATGTACATTATATCCGTGTAAAACGTGACTATAAGGGACATGCAAACATACATATCTGTAAGCGCCATTTTTTGCGCATAAATGCACCTGATGTTCAGAAAATTACTTTGTCTACGCAGCCAAGTCATCCTTTTTTGTGCGTTCTCGCTCTTGATTTCATCATCTTCGATCTTCTTATCCTCCAATTCACCATCTTTTCCTATTCAATTATTCGCACTTTCTTCATCTTATTCCACTGTTTACCTCACTCTATGGAAAAAGGCGAAGAGGAAGAAAAGCTTGAGAAAAGATGTTTTCTTCTCAGGTCAATAAAAGAAAAGGGGAGAAGAAGGGCAGGAGAGTACACATGCTACGGCCTATTCTTCTACACAAAGCATGCTACATTTTATGGAAAATGGCAACGTTATTATTAATATGAAAAGCATGTTCAGAATGCCACATCCGACAGAAAATATGGTGGCGATGCATGGTGCAATGCAAAATGGTAGATAGGTATGTGCACGGCTTTTGTGTGTGTGTCCGTGCACATCACCGTTACATAGAGCACAGACTTGTTCACACTCTGCTCTTTTCTTCAAAACAACCCCACTGGGACCACTTTCTTTCTGTTAGTGGGACCATCAAAAAATACCGTAAGTGGACCTGGGATTGACAAAGAGTACATGCATGTATGTAATAATGTGTATTATGAAAGCTAAAATGCTGAGAAGATGACATCATCTTATAATATATTTTACGTTGATCCTTTTCTTATAAAAGTGCATTTAAAACGGGGAAAGTAGAGTTTCACCGACAAAAGACATAAAATGACATGACAAGTTGTATGGAAAAATGATGATGGCGGTTGCTGCGTTTATAAAAGCAGAAAGATTGTCATTACACACCAAAGTATACAGTATCCTTTTTTTGTAAAAAAAGACTCTTTCATACAGATCCGATTTCAGAATATATATATCTAATCCACTTTTTTCAATGTCACAAAATTTTTGCATGAGTACAGTGGAAGTAGAATGTGAAGGTCAAATAGTAGACAGTGTGACGACTGGACAGGAAAAATTAAGTTGAGAATGGTATCTAGTGGACAATGATTAGTAAGCACAGCTATTATAGAGCAAGTTTTCCTAAGTTATGAACTTTTATCAATGTCAACAATGATCAACATTGTTACGAATATTTATGTTACAATGTTGCAAAATTAGAATCAAGTGTAAAAACGACATTTTGTTAGCAATAAATTATATTTTGATGTTTTTATTTTAGGTTCAATATGGATCCTGCCATCATTTCTCGCCTTCACGCCAATATTTCTCGGTATTTACACAACTCAAGAATACATGGAAAGAAGAAAGTTGGATCCCATGCTCTGTGAATTCGTCCCAAATACAGGTAAGTTCAAAACTGCCATGAAAAAAAAAACTTCATGTTCCTTTAGAATTTGCATTATTCTCATATATGGCCTTGTCAATTGTCATTTTCACGCTCATGAATCTTTTCTGAGCGACTATCGTGGACCTCTCTTTTCCCAGCTTGAAAACATGTTAATTGTAGCCTTATTCGGTGTATTTACAACAAAACAAGACATTCTACATTTTTTTCTGCATGAATTATTTGAAAGGTATGGTGGATGGAGAGCACAAAGGAATAAATAAATAATTCAATTGATACAAACCGGTCTATTCTCAACTGAATTGCATGAAGTATGCATGCATCTCTATACACATCAATACCATCAACGTATTCAAACAGAGAAATAAGAAAAAAAACACAATGAAATATTGCACGGAATTTACAACGGAATTTCTTCGGGATGGTCTTTGTGCGTGACTAGGAAATTCAATTATTGATGGTAGCAGCAAAAATATTACATTTTTTATAGCTGTGGAAAAAATTGCTTGTGGAAAGTGAGCAAACGAGTTATTTGGGAGCATAGTATAACATGGAATGTCACGTGGTGAAAGTGAACGACGAAAGCATTCAGTATGCCGTTTCAAAGTTGCTACGTATATTGCCATTAGTTCTCCTTTGAGTTTTGGTGGGTAAACGTAAATACTTTTCTTTTGAGAAAGAAAAGAAAGAAAGAAAAAAACAAATGAGGAAAAGAAATGCACTATTTCATGGTTGACTACCTGTCTTCCATACGCTGTCATTTTTCATACTTTTCCCAGCGATCATCATTGCCGTTTCCCTTTTTCTAACATACCTAATCTCCGGCAATAAAAAGGCTGTCACAGTTGTTGGGTCACCACCACTACTACTGTGTAGTCTCGAGTTGTCTTTGTCCTTGTCCTTCTTATTCCCTTATTCCATTTCCAGAGAAACAGCCGGGAATTTAAATGAAAATCCTTGAACGTTGACTCGAGTTTGAGTGAGTGAGTCGTGAAACAAATTCAATGACGACGAAGACAACGATGATGATGTGATGAGCATGGGATATGTGAAATCGAAGCAGTTTCCTTTTCCCCTTACATGTGTGTAAGTAATATAAAATGTGTAGCAAACATGCAATAAGTGAAGCGTTGAGCATGGAAAAATGCATGAAATTTTTTACCCATCAAAACGTGTAATCATTATCATGCATTTGAGCCGCCGCTGAGTGTGTTGCCTTAAGTGAAAAGCAAGTAACAGTCGATGAGAACGATTATGTCTGGATGTTGCTCACTACTATTAGTCACCATACAAAATATTGCAAGTTTTATAANTCACCATACAAAATATTGCAAGTTTTATAAAGCATAACTTTTACTTATTAGACTTATTTGTAGAGATTTAACTTTGTGACCTTGCCATGTGTCTGGTCATAAAAACGTTTGGGTGGCTTAATGGCCTCATAAATAAAAGAAAGATGGTAATGGTGATAGCAGTGGTTGAATATGGATTTGCGAGATGAGAAAACATGCACACGCACAATCACATTGAAAAAGAGAGTACAGTGCAAACAGTAGGGGAAGGAGAAACATACAAGTTGTAGCAGTAGTAAATAAATAATATGAATGCAGAAAAAGATCATAAAAAAGTTTCTATGGTATAATAATGGCAATAATAGCTCAAATAATGCCGCTGATCCAGGCAGTCAAAGTCATAGACAAGTAGAGTGAGGATAATCAGTGATTGATGTGAAGAATGTGTACACTTTGTGACTGGGTGGCATTAGAGAGAAAGAGAGAGAGAGAGAATAGTAATCAAGTGAATCTAATGGGTGGAGTAGTAAAAAGACATCAACGCATTTTCCCCAGTGGTACTACTACTTTATTTGATTAGCGAAGATTTTTTTATTGGCTTTTGCCCTGAGTAATAATAAGTACACATATCTATTTATTAGCTACAAGGTCATCATGTAGCATGTAATTTATAGAGAATGATAGAATACATGTAGTGGTACTTTCATAATGGAATATGGAGGGAGTTTCCTCCATAACAGACTTGTTTGTTTGTGTAAGTGTGTACTTATATATAATATTGAGACATGGATCTATCTTAATAAAGTAAAATATGTACTAATATTTCTTGTGTCACTGTCCGTTTCTCATGATTTACAGCGAGAACAGCAAAGCAATGCTTTTTACCACTAACCTTGTTAAGTGGAAGCACGCACGGCACAAGTCTTTTCTAATGAGTGCCTGTGCACCATCTATTTATTACATAACTTGGTTGGTGTGATGAGATGAGATTTGAGCGAAGAAAATAATTTTTTTTATTCATGTAGTGAGTTATAACGTATAGCTAGTGTCATAGAGATTGCTATAATCTTCATCATCTTTACAAAAATTATAAGTAATGTTCAATACGCCACAATATGTATGGGAAAATAGAAAAAGCTATGAATATAATATATTGATTATTACTAGCTATGGAATATTGGTAGAGGAAGCAAGATGATCGATGTGTCGATGATGGGGTGTGCGCTTTTAAATGTATGTGTGTGTCTGTGGCGTTTGTTGCTGCTTGTGTGGCAGGGACCATTAACATTCTTTCTTCTCAGACAACATTCTTGCTTTTTTCTAATATAATGTGACATTGATGGAGAAGTGGACTGAAATAGCGACCGACCAACAAACCAACCACACACAATTATATTCTTCTGAGAACATGTCTGGTCTACTCTTCTACTACTACTACTACTCGTGTCTGCCTATCTATCTGTTTGCTGCCATGTATATTTTAGTAAGCTTTCTCGATATTTGCTCTAGAAGTAGTAGTGATGGTAATGGTACATCATTACACAATCCGCAAGGTCCGCTATCTAAAGAATGACCTTTCAGCTAATTTTTTCAGTAGACAAGATAGTCTAACGTACTTATCCATTATATATACATAATGCATAGTATTATATGTTTGGGTTGATGTCTCCGGTCTTGGTTTGAGATGATTCATTACTGTTTTGACTATTTACATGCCCAATTATATTCTTTTGACATTGACTCTTAAATTTTATTTACCCTTAACATGGCATAGCCATAGTATATAGCTGTGACGATTACGACCTGCAAAAAAACTACCAGCAAATGCGATCGTATATAAAGCCCATTACATTTTGTGACCAACTTTAATCGTTTCTGTGAAAACTCCCTTCTGTTCTCTTTAATGACGAAAATTCCAGCGAAAAATATGCAGGCATATTATGTTTCAAAATTTGATTCCCCCCACTCACTGCACACATGAAAATGAAGACTGTTGTTCTCAAATGTGATTCGTAATACAATGCCCCTCCAATTTATTTTTTTACTGTTTCAATACATGCATAATAAATGAGTGCTGAACAAGAGCACTAGAAAAACACACAGACATGTCTGCTGGATCCCTGCTGCTATATTTTTTGTATCATCCAGTAACCAACTACCATCCATGCTTTTTTTTTAGCAGAGCGAACAAAGTGCCCTGCCCTATACACATGTTACATATTTATCTGTCATCCATCTTTCTTGCTGTAGAAGAGTAGCACAGTGAGGATAACAGTGTGCCAGCTCCTGCAGTGAAGTTTTCATTAAAATATAATAAGGAGCGACCTGTCTTGATTACGTATTACTCTTTTTAGTCCCTTTTCCCCATATCCGCTATGCACTGTGCTCTACATTTTTGTGATGAAGGTGATGTTGATGATGACGGTTAAAAATTAAAAGGTAGCTCTTTTCCACTTTCGTCCAACAACGTTTACATCCCGGCCATTTTCCTCTCTCTCTCTTTTGTTCATTCTCTAGTTTGAAATGCTTCCAAAAACGTTAAACAATAAATAAAGTGTGACGGTGGTTAACCTATTGTCAGTAGATATTTCGCTACTAGCTAAGTTAACTGATGGGCTAATTAATTATGTATTCAAAAGGTAAAAATAGTAGCATGCAGTCAGATTGTTTACCTGTATACTTTATACACACTTACATAAATAAAGCATCTGACAATCTCTGAGATGAAATGTTTGAATTGTTTAACTTTCATCTTGGGAAAGTGATTTTAAAGCATATTTGGTGCATACATGATTTGAATAATATGAACAGGAAGGCTAAAAAATTTAAGAAGAATCATAAGTAGGGAAAATGTATGGTAGCTTAAAATCTGCGTCATCATGGCCCAAGGCTCTCATCTCATCATTAGTTTGCTTTTATCTGTGGGTGGGTGCACTTGATGAACTCTGTGGTAATTAAAAGGGAGATGAGAAACATGACGAGGAACAGGCTCCTCCATCCTTCGTCAATGCCAACCCCATCTCTCTTCTCTTGATCCACCTTCTCCGCGTACATGATCTTATGAATGAGTATTTTTATGTATGTGTGGTGTAGCAGACAGATGTAATCAAACAACAGAAACCAACTTGAGTTCAGTTTAAATGTTGTCTATGTTTGGAAATAAAGAAGGGCCTGAGACAGACAGGCGGAATAAAGTTGGGAAGGAGAATGAAATGAAAAGTGAAAGGAGACTGTAAGCTTTATGTTTCCTGGGTATTGTAAATTATAAAATGCATCTGTACATATTGCCTATGCACATTGGTATAAAATATATTTACAAAAAAAGTTAATATGGTTTAGCATTTTAGCATGATAGCCATGTATGTATGTACATATGTACATCATTGTGCACCAATACATTTTTAGTTGTCAAGTCAAATAGAGAGAAAGGAGTGTTTAGTTAGGAGAATGGTTGTTGGGTGAATACAACTGCTGTTACCGTTTTTTTTCTTCATTTTTTTGCGCAAAATAATATTACAAATTTTTTTTTGTCGGATAGGTTACTACAATGCTACTCACTTTCCCTTCACTTCAATAAAAAAGAACGGAAATCTCAGGAAACAGTAGCAGGAAAGTCTCAAGTGAACCCTACTCCTCCTCCTACACTCAAACTCGCTCCCGTCTCACCCTCCATCTTGCTCCATTCAGTTGTGCCGTTATCTGTACCTGTCTGCACAATATGAGCATATAGGTACATTAAATACATTGTCACATCACTCTGCTTTACTTTTCCTTATACAGTAAAATGGATTTATCTCAAAAACTTACTTACCTAGCTACATATTATGTTAGAATGGTGATATAGATTATAGTGGGACTTTTTTTTATAGTAAAGACACAAACTGTGGAACTGAACCACTTGACTTACATCCCTCTCCATATTTTCATCCATCTTTTATACTTTGTGTTATATAAATATTACAATATTTGCATATATATATATATATATTCACCATTTTATACTTACTTTTTTGCTAGGTAGTTGGTAATATGCAAGTGCCAAATGACAAGTAGTCCGGTTCCATTATTATGCTCCACTAAATTTTCCCAACTTTCTCCCTTCGTTTACTTGGCTGCTCAATCCATTTTTGTGCATATGTGTACCTACATGGAAAATGGCGACTGTGTGAAATCAAGTGGAATGTGACTTTTCAAAAGCACAGTCTTTTCAAGAGGATTGCCAATTATATAGCCCCGCAAAATAAATTCATTTTCCAACAAAAGTAAAGACGGATATCTAATACTTATTGAAAACTGATACTTTTGTTAGTACAGTTGACTGATTAGTTTCGGAAAGAATGTCATGTCATCATTAGCAGATTCAAAAGCAAAAGAAGCCTTTCCCAAACTAATGTAGTACCTACTCTGCTAATCATGGTCGATTAAGGGTTGAGAGAGCGTGGGAAAGGCATATAGTAATATTGTGCATTGGTGTGAAAACCGCAAGTGGTTCCATTTTGAATAATTTATTTTTGTACTAGTATTAGTCAAGTCACAAAATATTTTTATGCTAGTAAATTTTAAAGATTTATTAGTAAAAGTAAATTTGTCAAATTTTTCAATCTCTTTTCCTAACTATGTTGTTGAAATACTTGAAAATTGTCATTTTACGTGATTTTTTGCTGCTTTTTTTTGCAAGTTTTGCGTCAGTTGAATGATGAAAGAGATGGTTTGCTTTAGTTTACGAAATCATAAATTATTTTTGTATTTATGCGAACATAATTATCTTTCTGATGAATATGGTAACAACTTACCCATGTACAAGTATCTTGATCCTTGTCGCTCAAAAAAGACACCACTCACATCTCTGAAATACTCAGAATCTCTCTAAATTTTATTTATTCATGACAGTTCTCCACTCATTCCTCTTACGATCTCTAGTAAACGGATATTTTTAGCATAGTAGCAAGAAAAAAATCAGACTAGGACCAAACCATTGAAATCACAATAATGAAGACGTTATGTCTATTTCAGTTATTTTCACACGGCATATATCCTATTATCATTGCTGGTGGTGCCATGTACAGTGGCGTGACTCCATGAGGACTAGGTACGTTTGTTTGTTCGTCTTTGGATGATGATGACGGAGATAGCAGTTGCTTGTGTACACCTGTCTATTTCCCACAAAAATCCTTCTCTATCGCTTGCTACCAGCCAAATATGGTGGTGGCGATAGTGATTCAGCTTCATCTTCTAACTTTTTCCTCTTTTCAAGATTATTTTATTTATGTCATGTCATGCACTTAAATAATAATAATATACTTATGGTTAGAAATAGGTAGAACTGTGTGTATGATGTAGGTGATCCTTTTTTGCATTACTGCTTTCACGCCAACAACATCAAGATCAAGCTGCCATGCCTTTTCTCCTCATCTTATCACTCAATCAATACTACTAAAAGCCATGCCATAGCACCATATGCTTGTAGGCAACTTGTACATAACTTGAAGGCATATGAGTTGCGACATTCGTGACGTGTGATGTAGCGTGGCGTTGTGAATTTGATAAGATGAAAAGGTAAATTTTCAAGATCTTCATCTTTTGATTCGCCCAATATTCTTTTCGTCTTTTCTCTTCCACTTTCTTCACGCTACAATAATAACAAACAATATTATGAAATAATACAATAACATCAGTAAAGTGTCTATACGAAATTCCAGGGAAAAAAACGAAGAAAGCGCATTAGTTTAGGTTTAGGTAAAGGGATTTTGTTTTTGATACTGACTGAATGCCAAATTTCTGAAAGGAATGTGATGTATAGCGTGCTATGGTAAATTCAAGGGACCCTGAATAAAAATATATAATAATAATATTTGAACGAAATGTAATCTCAGAGTACTTACCAATGTACTCCAGACAGCAGTAAACTTTTCCGTTTTCTTGTTAATTAGCAGACGTTTATTTGTTGAGCATTGTTACTATTATGATGCAGCTTCATTACGGGGTGGCGTGATCATTATGATTTATGATTATGAATCTTGCTTACTTTTCTTCTGGTAAAGCAAATAAATTTTATTTGTTTCTCTGCCATTTTTTCCGTCTTGTGCACATTCTCATTAGTAGGTAGATGAGCTTTTTTCTATATATTTTAGGTTACACTTTTTTGATCTTTCATACAGAGCCAATAACTTTGTTAGGAACTACATCAAAGAAAACTAATTCAATGTCGAAATTCCTAGTAACTAAGCTTGATGTACGCAGCCGTTATAAAATCATGTGTCATGTCGAATACCCAAGTGCTCTTTTCTGATAACAATCTCAAAGGTTCATTTGTGCAGTGACTTGTTCGTTAAAGGCTGCAGCGTTTCTGATTTTTTTTTCCAACAAAAAATGCTCCAAAAGAGAGTATACAACTTTCTCTTTACAATTTTCTCCCTCCCTTCCTTTATTCGGGTTAGCTAACGAGGTGCAAAAGCATTCCGCTGGGATATCACACTTACCACCCTACCATCGTAATAATAGCAGATTACAACAACAATAAGGTGGTATATGCAAGTCAAAAAGTTCACTTGTGTGTGTGACTTTACCAGTACTACATGTGTGTGGGTCTCATTGTTTGCCTTCTGCCATTTTTATTTCTGGGTCTGATGTGCACTTGTGCAAAAACAGCACTGAAAAATGTCTTTTAGTTCTTTTCAACCTGGCGAAATGATTAAAAGATTTTCCCTTATCCTTTCCCCATTTCTTTTGACTTGACTTGAGAATGGATGGTTTTAGCTGGATGAAATCGGAAAAATAAGAACAACAATGATAAACTGATAGAAAGAAAGATTTTTTTTGGCTACTATACTATCCCTTTGCTTTGAAAAAAACCAGAAAAAAATAACTAGTGTAAACTTGTAGTAACGTTCCATTACATTCTAAAGTCTTTTCTTTCATCCCTGAAAAAACTTTCAACGAATTTGAAAGGATAACCTTCACAATGCGAAAATCACCTTGTATCTAGTAACTAGCTAAATGTTTGATAAAAAAGAAGAAGAAAAAAACTTGAGAATATATACTAAATGCGTACAAGTCTGTACATCCGCTTTAACGGAAATGAAATCGTTAGTAATTTTGTTTCATGTGTTTGCTCAAACTAAAAGAGAACTAAAAGAGAAAAGTAACCTGGCGAAAGACATTTTTATTATTATTGCCAGTTTTCTTCTTCTTGTAAGAAAAAGCAAGGTGATGACGATGATGATGGTACCTTGGTCGATCGCGCACCCATCATACCACCAAAACCATATAAGACAAGTTCACTTTGGTGTCGTGTTCCAGTAGTAATTCTCTACAAAAAAAATATAATAATATGAATTTTTCTCCCAAACCAAGGTCATACCCTCTCTCGTCGTTTTGTGTCGTGCCTGCAAATAAAAATGTAAGGCAGCTTTTCCTCGTGCAAATAATAAGACTGTATGATATGATCAAGAGGGTGATTGTCGGAGCTGGAATGTTTTGTTCAGACAATGAAATAGCTTACTGGAATACTGGAGAAAAAAGACACGCCCAAGAAAGATGGATATATAGGCCAGCTATTGGGAAGCTAGAATTTTTCAAGGTACACCATCATCTCAACTACCTCTTCAAAATAAAACAACAGTTAGCGTCGTCCTCGTAAAAATATCCCTTCAAAGTTTTACACACAAACCACTTTTGCAATCATTTTATCTTATTTTTGCTACTACATACAAACTACTGCCGACTACTGTCTCTGTCTTATTGGTAGTTCAAAAACTGCAAACTGGTAACATTTTTTTGCTAAAATAAAAATTCTAAAGTAATAAAAATATACCATGTTGGTGAAAAATCTGTCTAGCTCTCAAGGAATAATTCTCAACTCTCAAGTATACCTACTAACTGTTATGTAATGTTCAATTTATAGCTGGAAAATAAAATCATTTTGTTTTACGTTTTCCACTCTTTTTCCCGCATTCCAAATTGAAAATCTATTTTGATGGCTTTTTGCGATTCATCTCGATTGTGCAAAAGTAGAAGGGTAGTTGAGGTAGCTCTCTGCAAATTTATTTATTTATCTTCCCGTTTTCCCCCTCCTTTAACTTGTGCATGCATTTAATATATTTTCTATAGCTTCTTTCCAAAGTAATTTATTTATTTCAATGTCCTTTCGCGTTTTTCCAATGTGCTTATGTATATACATTGTTTGAAGCAGCAGATGTACAGCTTTTTTCCACTCTACCTACTTCGACAATAAGTTTTGTTACTGTTTTTGTTGTTTTTACGGATTCCTGTATAATAAAGCACTTGTAATTTTTCTCAATGTGTCGCTGAAAATGGGTTTAACAACTACCCATTTATCCATCAATATACACAACTTGCAGTACCATTTGTTTGTACTGCTTACACCTGTTTTTTTCGTACAAATATCTACAAACATGACACTATGATATTGGTATGTATAGATAGTCAAAGTAACAAAATAAACACATTATTATGTCTCCGTTTCTAAAGTAGCAAAAGAGAATGCGTAGTGAAGGAAAATATCCCTTTTAACGAAATTTATGTCTGATGTTGTGGCAGGGAGAAGAGTCGAATACACTGGAGAAAACTCATTTTGTCGAAGGCCCCTTTCTCATTTATTTTTTGGTATGGTGTACGGTGGGGGTACGGCTGTCACTATATTTCGCCACTTGAAGCGTTTGAATGATACTATGATGTACAAATTACATTAGTTAGATAAATGAGAATAGCATGGTTGTACTTATAGGAAGGGCTTTGTTCTTTATAAGTTGCGCCATTGAAACTGAAATGAGATAGTGACGGCTACGACGATAGAGCAATTGAGCTTTTTTGGTAGGGCATATGTGTGCGTGGGAAAGGAACAGTCAGAAACAAAGGATCCGTGCCGATGATGCCTAAATGTGTCACTACAGTATTTAAACTACCGCATACTGCTTACAATATCATTGTACTACTGTGGGTGATTGAAAACAAAGGGGAAGGCAAGCATTGCATTTATTTCAGGTTAAAACTGTGAGCTTATTTATTACTTTATCATTATTAGGCATGGATAGGTACACATTTCGAGAAGGGCAACTTCAATGGAATTTCACTGCATAGCCAAGTTTTTTACCCGGGGCAATGTTGAGCTCTGAAATAACTATAATCGTATGAGTTATTTGGTAATGTGAACGAACGATATCCCATAGAGAATATGCAAATACAGAGTTTACCACAATGTTTTGTTCTATCTCTCTGTTTCTAAAATAATGGTAAAGATACACCTGGTTTGGAGATAGAAATATGCTCAATCGATAAATTAGAGTTGCGATAGTGCCTAATAACTTTCTGCCTACTGTTTTTTACAGGAAAATTGTGCAGTTCAGTTTGACCGGAATTCATTACATTTAAATATAAATGTTTTTGACATTCTCTCGCTGTTTTGTGAGACTTGCTATAATATTTTGTCGTTTAGGGAATATTAAGGTTGGTACAAATTTTGTTTGGGAAACTTTCCCGTTTTACATTCTTGGAAAGGTAATGGTTGTCGTCGTTGGCTGCAGGATACGGGGACGTTGAGACAAAATGGCAAAAACTTTTTCATTTTCCAGTGGTACATAATGCGTAAGAAACGGCACGTTTATGAAGACTGGGAAGTATAAAGGTTGAAAAAAAACTTTTTTTTTTCATAAAAGGGATTTTGCGTCTCTGTCATTACTTTTGAACTTGTCATTTCAAAATTGTAATAATCTTTTTTTGAAGAGGATACTGAACTCATTTCTTTGACGCAGTATCTCACATGTAACCGTAGAAAAAAATGTCGGTGTGTCTCTGTATTTCTCCGGCTTAACGTTGACTGGAAACAAAGAGAAAAGTACATTTGAACCATTTTTTTCACAAAAACAAGGAATACTACTTGAAAAGTAGAATTCAAAGAACAAAGGGAAATAAATACCTAGAGATGAATGTGTAAAACACGATCATACACACGATGATTTCACATCATATGGGTAATTTTATGGCATATGGCGCACCCTCTATAGCAGATTTATAGTGTGCTTCAGTACAAATCATTTTGTCATTTTCCCATCACTCTGCTCTTCAATATTTGTCATCTCTTCTTCTTCTTTTCGTCTGTTGCCAATATGATATAAATACCTATTCTGATAACATATAAAATAAAGTGCAATGCATACTTCCACTTTCATCATCTCATCATCATTTTGAGTAAATTCTCATACGCTCAAGTTGGTTGTGAGAGTAAAAAAAATTTTTGTCACTATCATCACAACGACTGCTTTCCCTCAGTAGTTATATCTTGTTCATCGAAACGCGGAATCCATTTTATTGCTCAATGTCATTTCCTTGTTATCGAGAAATCTCATTTTCAGTTTTTCTTTTGCTTATTCTTTTCCAATTGGAATTTTTCTTACGACTAGGATCATGCATACATGCCAGATAGTGTGAAGAAAGTCGTCTAGTATACTTTGCTGTACACATAAAAATTGAGTAACTCATTTCCACTCGTAACTTTTTTCTACTTTTGCTTTTGTACTTTTCGCTCTGTGTTTTCTCCTCCTGACGACAACGGACGTCGGCAGCGACAATGATCGTATCTTTTTTTGTCAAACTCACACACTCTCAAGAGAACTCTGATGAAAAATATGTATACTTGTAGTTTTTAGTCATCGTAAAATGCGGCAAGAAAGAGAAAATCGAACTTTGTTCTTATTTTTCTTCTCTCTGAGCATTCAACCAAAAACCGATTCGCAACAACCGTGTTATTTTCTCCGTTTTCCGTCTTTCCAGTAATATGGT
>JAHZMZ010003284.1:0-19034 GCA_027743805.1 Lepidocyrtoides sp. E14 | reverse complement strand
CCGGCGTTGCGTGATTGATCAATATTAAAAGAAAAATTCCAGCATAGCTATGCATAATAGCCTTCTGGAATATCTCGCTTTTAGTGTTACAGAGCTATAGGGAGATTTTACGGAAAATTTCACTTGTGCATGCACTTTCGCTTTGACTTTTTACTAGTTTTTTGGAAATTAATCGAGCTCATAGTTTAATAAAGCACGCAGTTTTTGTACAATTCTTCCAATTTTACGATCAACGAAAATCTAACGTCTGTACGTCAAGTTAAGAATGGAGTGCTTTACTCCTAGTAGACTGAAGGTGATTGAGGAGGATCCAACAAAAAAGAAAAAGACGGATGATAAGACCAAAAATCTCAAGTTTGAGTTGCCGCCTGTTCCAACTGTAATGACAATAACTCGTAAAATTGATCTGATCTTGGATCTGGTACAATATGCAGGTAAATCATAATCTTACATTGCACATTATTTCTTTCCAGATTGGCAAGTATGCAACGGACGTGTGGAAGGAGCATCCACTTATGAACTATTTTGGCTTCAAGCAAAAGAGGAAACAAGACAATGAAGTCGTTGTTCGACATGGAAAGAAGGTGAAGGCTCATGTGGCAAATGCAGTTCATAAACGTCTTGAACGTGAAAGGGTTACACAGTTTGATGATGAGCAAAAGCTGGAAAATTTTCTAACTCAAGATGACTTTGTCGAGTATTTACGGGACAGCGTCCGATCAGCTCCAGTGATTCCATTGCAGCATAGCTGGGAACTAAAGATTTACTCTATGATTGCAAAAAAACTGAAACAGCGTCACCCAGATTCGTACCGAGCTTTGAAGAAGGACATTCGTGTGCGCTACGAACAAGTTTTACACGAAACCATTTTGAACTTTGTGGTTGTCCCAAACTCTGACTATATCAATCCGTATGCTTTGGAAATCAAATACCCTCCATATTCTACGGCTCCTCCACCATGGTGGCAAACATATCGGCTTCACAGGAGAACCATAAATAGGGATTTGAGACTACTCCACCCACTTGTGGCAAAAACTTTTCTAAAAATTCGCGAGTATATGGTTACGAAAAAACTGTTCGATGAAACCGAATTCAAGTGGGTGTTGAATAGTTTGTCGTAAAATTCATCCACCACAAACCGGGAATATTAGAAATGACAGATTATATTACAGTATTTTTATGATACTTTCAGGAGAAAATATAAATACATCAAGCCATTTGAGCTGAAAGACATGTTTGTTAATCAGATCAAGTCTGTCGGTGATGTCATCATTTCAAAATTTGTCCCGGTGCTGACCTACATGTATCAACATAATCCATCAACGATGAAGAGTACTTCTGCTGGAAAGCAGGCAAAAATCTTGGAATGCGCCACGCACATGATTAGATGCAACGTAAGCAGGCTAATTGAAATGAATACAATTAATATAATAAACAAAATTTTAATAAATTTTATCAGGCGCTGATGCTTGTAATGGAAACAATGGATAACATTGTCGGGGTTTACGAGAATTATCGCGAGCTGCTCCCAAAAATTCTACTGGAAACTTCTGTGGAAGATGGAAATACACTAACCTTTTATCCAACAATTGATGATTGCATGTTTAGCCTAAAAAAAATTACCGACGAGGTGGTGAATGTGGTTCAACAAATTCCTGACGTGAAGACACTCTTCCAAAATAGAACAGCAGCTCAGGAGGCACCAACAACGTTTTACAAGTTTCAAGTTCCACCAGACTTTACAAATTATATTACTGGAAGGTTTAGAACAGTTATGGAAGAGTGGGTAGTAGAGCCGAATCAATTTGTTGCAGCATTGCGTAAGATTATAATTATGTTCACGATTCAGCTGCCTTTTTAAAATGTTGATGGTTGGTACTATTATTCCTAATCTTTAATATTCTTTATTTTTTGTTTCAAGAGGAGAAATTTGCTCCTATTCTGAATGGCGAAGCAAAAGCTAAAGCTAACGATGTTATTACTGGCAAGAAAGACTTCCACGAGGGGATTGCTGAATTGCCGTATTTTAAAACTTTTATGGACATGACCTACGAAATTCCCAAAAATGAATACTTTGACCGCATTCGACTGAACAATGAGGATGCTATTGGAGGATTGATGGATGTGGCTAAATCACATTTCAACTTGTTGATGGATTATCTTATCAAATTTTATCGAAGACACAATTACAAGTGATTTAAAAATAAAGATTGCTGATTTTTGACGAAAAAATATTTTTTCTTATTAACTTACCGTTTGGATTTTACATCTTTTTAGAATTATTCACGGTTACGAAGCGATCCGAGAAAGGTTATTAGCCGAGCCACAGACAACTGCAGATCTTGTAGATCTGGTAGAATACATTGACGATGCAAGAGGAAGACTCCTTCAGAATCTAAAGGAGGATATCGTAGTGGCCATTAAGATGTTTTTTACTCTGATGGACCATAATTTGTTGTCTAATGATGACAGAGATATTTCAATTCTGGCACATACGTGGCATAAAAAAATTCAACCTGCCTTTGAGAAAAGTGCACTAGTAAGATCGAATTTACTATTACATTGCATATATTATTATTAGTTTATTGTTTAGTGACAGATAGGTAAATGACACATTTTTGTACTACTCAATTTTGTAAAAAATGAAGATGAATGAAAAAACATTTGAAAAATATGCATGCAGCCACCGGAATCTTTCCTATGGGATTTTTTCAGCATTGAACCTGTTAAGTTTTTGTAAACATGAAGCAGTTTATTTACAGCAAAATATTATTGCACATTCTAGAAAATCCTGTTTTTTATGTAGATGATTGAGGAGAAAAGGGTTGAATTTGAAGAGAAGCTGGCCGAGAAAATTGCACAGATGAATACGGATCTCAAGAAGCTACTGAGACGTGTGAAAGATGACTTTGCGAGATATGGAGATTACTCTCAAGTTGGCAAATATTGCGACGTACGGAAACGGGCTAATTTTGTTTCCAAATATTCCTTTATTTCAAAATAATAAATTTTGTAATGATTTATGGTAAATTAATCATAGGATCTCAAGTACGTGCATAATCGTGTGGCTACACTCACAAAGGAAATTGACTGGATCAACAATGAGGAGATGCTGTTTAAATTTACTTTGAGTAATTTTCCTGACATGGGAGAGATAAACGTACGATTTCTAGCAAAGAAGAAATACATTGATTGTAAAAAGTGGCAGCAATTTGATGTAATCTAGGTAGTCATAATACTATTCTACTTTTGAAAGGTGCATTTGGAACCGTACACAAAACTGTATCAAATCACATACAAATGGCAACGAGCCGAAAGGAAGTACATGGATGGGAACTTTAACCTTGACGGAGAAAAAATTGATACAGAGACTGAAGACTATTTCAAGTACACACACAACCTAGTATTATGTATCTAAATTGTTTTAATCCCATTATTGTGATCGAACTTTGAATTATTATCTCAGAGAGCTCTATAAGCTGCAAAAGTTATTTAAGAATCGTATCAAGGCACAAAAGCAAGCCGAGGCAGAGGAAAAACATGTTCCATTGTCTGTATTATGGGACGAGGACAATTTGGAAAACGTGCCTCCACCGCTGAAAATTTGCAACACAGCTCTGGATAGTCTAACGGAATTTCGGAAACATCTGGGTTTTATATCGGTCATGTGCAATCCAGGTTTGAAGGACCGCCACTGGGAGCAAATGTCAGAGATTTGTGGATTTGATATTAAGCCGAATGCGGGAACAAGTCTCAAAAAGTTGCTAAATGCTGGACTTGAGCCATACATGATAGAGTAATGTGATTATCAAAATTATTCATGTTGAGTTAAAGAACAGCGTAGCAAGAATTTTCGAATTTGACTGTTTTCAGATTTGAAACAGTGAGTATGGCTGCTAGTAAAGAGCACTCTCTTGAAGTGTCCGTTACAAAAATGCAAGAAGAATGGGACAACTCAAAGCTGAGTACGCATCAGTACAAGGACACTCCGGTAAAGATTCTTGCCTCAGTGGAAGAAATTCAACTTTTATTGGAGGATCATATTCAAAAGACGCAAACCATGAAGGGCTCTCCTTTCGTACGTCCCCATGAGGCTAAAGTGAAAGCATGGGAAGAGTCTCTTTTGCGTGCACAGATGACACTGGAAGAGTGGTTGAAAGTACAGGCCAACTGGATGTATTTGGAGCCTGTTTTTTCTTCTGAAGATATTCAAGCACAAATGCCAGAAGAAGGTCGACTTTTCAAAAAGGTGGATGCCACTTGGCGATCTATTATGGCAGAATTGGGTAATCAGGTGAATGCTGTTGAATCGGCAAGCAAGCCAGGTTTATACGAAAAGTTATGCGACTTGTCCGCTCTGCAGGATAAAATCATGAAAGGGTTGAATGCATACTTGGAGAAGAAGAGGCTCTTTTTCCCACGATTCTTTTTCCTATCAAATGACGAAATGCTGGAAATTCTGGCGGAAACAAAGGATCCAAACAAGGTGCAACCTCACTTGAAAAAATGTTTTGAAGGAATCAATAAACTTCAGTTGGATGGTGAGCTTGTCGTTCACGCCATGTTTAGTGCAGAAGGGGAGCGTGTCATGTTCAGCCGACCTGTGGATACAGTTGAAGCCAAAGGATGCGTAGAAAGGTGGCTGTTGAACGTTGAAAAGACTATGGTTCAGTCCCTCAAGGACGTGGTCACTTCATCACGAGATGCTTATGTGCTAACACCGAGAGCAGACTGGGTAACAAAATGGCCGGGGCAAGTGGTTTTGTGTACGGGCTCAATCTATTGGACAATTGAGGTTCACGAAGCCATTTTGTCCAGCTTGACAAACTATTTGGACCGGCTAAATGTGAGTATTGTACATCAGAACCAAATGGTGTTTACGAAACCCTCATCTTAAAGGTTGCTTCATTTTACCATTTTTTATTAGACTCAACTAAATGACATTGTCGCGCTTGTCCGTGGTCAACTAACCAAACAAGCCCGTATTACCTTGGGTGCTCTTGTAACAATTGATGTCCATGCACGTGATGTGGTCGACGAGATGATCAAAGCTGGGGTGGCAAAGGAGAATGATTTTAAATGGCTAGCTCAACTTCGTTACTACTATGAAGATGGCATAGTTATTGTTCGTATTACCAATGCCCACGTGAAATACGCGTACGAATATCTTGGAAACTCTCCTAGGCTCGTAAGCACCTTTATAATATTCCCTCACTGCATCTAGTGCATCTGCATCATAACGCTGCTTTGGACAAGTTATAAATTGCTGATTTTCATTCCAAGTAAGGACGTAAATAAATTTGCTTTGAAAGAGCTAGCCACGCTCGACTCAGTTGACTTCAAAGTATTTATCTGTTTTTTCAACCGTGACGTACAGAAACTTTGCAGTGTCAACAACAAATGATAGAAAATGGGTTATTTTTGACGGACCTGTGGACGCCGTTTGGATTGAAAATAGTAGGAAGTTTATCAAAAAAGATTGAATCCTACCAATTAATCAAATTCATAATTTCCACTAATTTTGTGTTTCAGTGAACACTGTGCTAGACGACAACAAAAAACTGTGTCTAATGTCTGGTGAAATTATTGCAATGACTGGCGTGATGTCTATGGTCTTTGAAACTCATGATTTGAGCCAGGTACTGATCAAAGTTTGGCTAGTTTAGTGAATTGGTGATTAATTTTGTTTTCATGATTTTCCTAGGCATCCCCTGCTACCGTGTCCCGCTGTGGAATGATTTACTTTGAACCATCAGCTCTTGGTTGGGAGCCCATTCTGCGGTCTTGGATGAACAAGCTCGATATTATTTGGAAGCCCGATGAAGAGACTGAGACTTATATATGGGACCTTATAGTTTTTATGGTCTCTCACTCTTTGCGTTTCGCTAGAAAACAGTGTCGAGAACTATTGCGCACTGGTGACTCAAACCTTGTCGTGTAAGAACAAAAAAAGGAAAAAAACCATTTGCCATAACTCAAAATGACTATGCAGTATACGCTACTTGCAATTACTTTTGTCATTTATCAGGTCATTTCTTCGTATTGTTGGAGCCCTTCTTACGGACGGCCGAGAAGCTATCGAACGCGAGCCAAAGTACGTTCGTGCCTGGTTTACTGGTGTAGCAATGTTTGCTATTGTTTGGAGCGTTGCTGGAATTTTGGACAATGATTCGCGCATAAAATTCGATGCTTTTCTTCGTCTCCTCGTCTCTGGTAAAGATACTGCCCATCCATTTCCTGCGTCAATGCCTGCCAAGTTTGAAGTTAGCTTTCCCCAGGATGGCTCCGTTTATGATTGGCAATATGAAACAAAAGGAAGGGGTAATTGGAAACATTGGAATGAAATGGTGAGAGGTTTTGAAGCTCCAACTCACAATAATATACGAAGGATCATTGTACCCACTGTGGATACCGCTCGATACACTTATTTGATGGACTTGACCATTCGTCACGAGCTGCCCATGTTGTTGGTTGGACCCACTGGCACTGGAAAGAGCTGTTATATTCAAGAGAAAATCATGAATGGCTTGAGTCAAGACAAGTATATGGGCAACTTTGTTACATTCTCCGCACAGACGACGGCAAATCAAACGCAAGATTTAATTATCAACAAATTGGATAAAAAAGGAAGAGGTACTTTTGGTCCACCTGCGGGGAAAAAGTGTGTTATTTTTATTGATGACATGAACATGCCCGTTACCGAGATTTACGGAGCACAACCGCCCATTGAAATTCTTCGCCAGTATTTTGACCACAAACACTGGTATGAGCGTAAAGACACGAGCAAGATATTTCTGGAAAATGTTCAGTTTATGGCAGCCATGGGTCCTCCTGGTGGCTCTAGACAGAATGTGACACCAAGATTTATCCGACATTTTAATGTCGTGGCGATCAACTCATTTTCGGATGAAACAATGGTAAAAATATTTCAGACGCTAATGCAGATTTATTTGCGAAACTCCGGCTTTACTCCCGAGTATTTTGGAATGGTAAACCCCATTGTGAATGGGACTATGGAGATGTATAAAGAAGCCATGTCAAATCTGCTTCCAACACCAAACAAGTCGCACTATACTTTTAACCTCCGGGACTTTTCCCGTGTGATTCAAGGATGTTGTCTAATTAACAAAAATGCTGTGGACAACAAACGAATTTTTGTTCGTCTCTGGGTTCATGAAGTTTACCGTGTCTTTTACGACAGATTAACGGATGACATGGATCGCAGATGGGTCTTTGAGCTCGTCCAATCCTGTGTTTCAAATCACTTTAAAGAAAGTTTTGACGTGGTATTTGACTTTCTCACACCAGGAGGTGGTGGTACTGGGAGCAAAGCAAAGGTCACCTTTGATGATATGCGCAATCTCATGTTTGGAGACTTTATGAACCCTGACGCTGACAAGGAGGATAGATTATACCAGGAAATTCGGGACTTTGACCAGTTCTATAAAGTGGTTGCAATTTCATTGAATGAGTACAATAGTACCAATAAGAACAGGATGGACCTTGTCGTATTTCGATATTTACTGGAACATTTGAGCAAAGTCTGCAGAATCTTAACTAGTCCTGGAGGACACGGTCTACTTGTTGGTGTAGGTGGTTCAGGACGTCAGAGTTTGACTAGACTTGCTGCATGCATGGGTGGACAGCAGCTATTTCAGCCAGAAATTTCCAAAAACTATGGAAGAAATGAGTGGAGGGACGATTTGAAAAAGGCAATGAAAAATGCTGGAGGTTACGGTAGAGAAACTGTTTTAATGATTACCGATTCCCAAATCAAAGAGGAAGGATTTTTGGAAGATGTCGATGCGTTACTGAACGCGGGAGACGTCCCCAATATATTTAATGCCGAGGAGAAGGGCGAAATCATGGAGGCTGTAATGCCAACGTATACAGCACAGCTGGAGAAAAAGGCCCGATCTGCGGAAATCAATCCTTTGGCCTTATTTGCCTTTTATGTGGGTCGTGTCAAGGAAAAACTTCACATAGTCATTGCCTTCAGTCCGATTGGCGCGAGTTTTCGAAACAGACTGAGACAATTTCCTAGTATTGTGAATTGCTGTACAATTGATTGGTTTCAGCCTTGGCCAGAGGATGCACTCGAGAAAATTGCACAAAAATCGTTTGAAACGATGGATCTTCCAGCTGATCTAAAGAGGGGACTGGTTGGAATCTGCAAATATTTCCAGAAAAAAGCTGAGGCTCTATCTGAGGAATTTATGCAAGAATTGGGACGACACGTTTATGTGACTCCAACATCATACTTGGAGTTGATACTGACTTTTAAAAAGGTGGTGATGGGGAAGAAAGAAGATACCATGAATCAGAAACTCAGGTATTTGGGAGGTCTGGAAAAGCTGGCTTTTGCGGCGGGGCAAATTGCGATTATGAAAAAGGAACTGACGGCTTTGCAGCCTCAGTTGGTGGAGGCAGCCAAAGTAACAGATGAAATGATGGCAGTGATTGAAAGGGAGAGTCAAGAGGTGGAAAAGAAAAGCGAACTGGTGAAGGAGGATGAGGCAGTGGCTCATGTACAAGCTGAGGAGGCAACCACTCTGAAAACAGAGTGTTTGGCGGATTTGTCGTCCGCATTACCCGCTCTGGACAAAGCTATGAAGGCTCTGGATACCCTTAAACCAGCAGATATTGTGCTGGTCAAGTCCATGAAAAATCCACCTCCTGCTGTCAAGTTGGTAATGGCTGCAGTGTGCGTCATGAAAGGAATCAAGCCTGAACGAACAACAGATGCGGATGGAAACAAGGTCATGGATTACTGGGTTCCAAGCAAAAGGCTTCTCAACGACTTTAACTTTCTCCAGGGGTTGAAGGAGTATGACAAAGATAATATTCCAGAAAGTGTCATGGCAGAAATTCGCAGCAACTTTATGAAACACGAACTTTTCAAGCCGAACAAAGTTGCAAAGGCGTCCAGTGCTGCGGAGGGTCTCTGCAAATGGATTTTGGCAATGGAGTCATATGACAAGGTGGCCAAGGTGGTGGCTCCCAAACGGGCAAAGTTGAACGATGCAGAGGACAAATTAAAAAATACTTTGGATTTATTGAATGCCAAGCGGAAAGAGATTGAAGACTTGGAAGCCAAGTTGGCTCATCTGAAGGAACAGTTTGAGGAAACAAATAACAAAAAGATGGCATTGGAAGCAGAAGTAAATATGTGTGCTACCAAGTTGGAAAGAGCAGAAAAACTCATTGGCGGACTAGGTGGTGAAAAAGAGAGGTGGACATTGGCCGCGGAGGATTTGCAAGTTACGTATGACAACTTGGGAGCTGATGTACTCATTGCTTCTGCTGTCACTGCGTACTTGGGGCCGTACACTGCAAACTATCGGAATGGATGTATAAGTGATTGGGTAAATCACGTGAGCAGCATGGGAATTGCCTGCACTCATGATTTTAGCGTGGCAAAGACGTTGGGAAGTCCAGTGATTATTCAGCAGTGGAATTTACACGGCCTCCCCAAAGATGCCTTTTCAATTGACAATGCTGTAATGATTGAGAATGCACGGAGATTTCCTCTAATGATTGATCCTCAAGGGCAGGCCAACAAATGGGTGAAAAACACTGAGAAGGAGAACAAGCTGAAAATTGTCAAGCTGAGTGACCACGACTTTATGCGAAAAATGGAATTTTGCGTTGCTACTGGAACTCCTATGCTGGTGGAAAATGTTGGGGAGGACATTGACGCTAGCTTGCAGCCAATTCTGGATAAAAAGACATTCAAGCAGGGTGGGGTCGATATGATCAAACTGGGCGATCTAACGGTCGAATTCAATCCACACTTTAGATTTTACATGACCACTAAACTTAGAAATCCCCATTATTTACCGGAAACATCAACCAAAGTGCTTCTCCTCAATTTCATGATTACTCTGGAAGGTCTGGAGGATCAGTTACTGGCAATTGTTGTGGCAAAAGAGAGACCAGAGTTGGAGGAAGAACGACAACAACTTGTCCAGCAAACTGCCGCAAATGCAAAGGCACTCAAGGAAGTGGAGGAAAATATCTTGAATACATTGTCAACCTCTGAAGGCAATATTTTGGAGGATGCAACTGCCATCGAAATTTTGGACAGTTCCAAGCAAATTTCCAATGATATTACGGAAAAACAAAAATATGCGGTGGAAACGGAAAAGCAAATTACTGCCTCCAGAGCCGGATACAGACCGATTGCAAGATACACAAGTGTGCTATTTTTTTCACTAACAGAGCTACCCAATATTGATCCTGTAAGAATTAGAGTTCATTATTAATTCACAACGCAAACAAATTATGTAGTTAATGGTATAGTAATGACTGAAAAATGTGTCTTGTCTGCACACAGATGTACCAGTACAGTTTAACCTGGTTTGTCAATCTCTTCATCAGCTCCATTGAGCACAGGTAAATAATATATAGCTGATTGCACAATGTTGCAATCAGAGTGCGATCAAAATATTTGTTCGTAACTTTTTGCTTTTTGTAACTGTTTTGTAAAAAAAATTAATTTAATGCTGCGTAAAGAATACGTATGGATCCAATGGCGTAAGTTGCTACCTGTCAAGAAAAGTTGGCTGATGTGATTTTATAGTTTGCGGAAATTAATGGTTGCTGTGTTCTTTACAGTATTCGAAGTAAAAACCTGGAAAAGCGACTTAAAAATCTAAGTGATCACTTCACCCTCAGCTTGTACAATAATGTGTGCCGCTCTCTATTTGAAAAGGACAAGTTGTTATTCTCCTTTATCCTCTGCATTTCCATCATGATGAGTCAGAATAAAGTAAACATGAACGAGTTCAAATTCCTCTTGACTGGAGGTGTAGGTCTTCAAAACACGTTAAAGAATCCAGGTTCCGGCTGGCTTCCAGATCAATCCTGGGATGAGTTGTGCCGCATGGTGGACCTGGCACCGGTGTTCAAAAACTTTCTCCAAGAATTCAGTGGACCCCAGGCGGGCGCATGGAAAAAATTGTACAATCATTCAGAACCTCACTCACAGCCCCTGCCAAAGCCGTGGAATGAGGTCCTCTCCGAATTCCAGAAAATGTTAGTCATTCGCTGCATACGTCCGGACAAGCTGGTACCCATGATTATATGGTTTGTCAGTCTCAATTTGGGAGAAAAGTTTGTTAGCCCACCGCCATTTGATTTGGCGAAAAGTTTTCTAGATTCCAATCACATAACGCCACTAGTCTTTATCCTGAGTCCTGGCGCTGACCCAATGATGGCCTTGTTAAAGTTTGCGGATGATACCGGCTTTGGGGGAGAAAAATTCCAGGCCATTTCATTAGGTCAAGGACAGGGTCCTATTGCGAAAGAAATGATTATCAAGGCCTTTGAAGAAGGAACATGGGTTTGTCTTCAAAATTGTCATTTGGCGGCTAGTTGGATGCCGGCATTAGATAAAATATGTGAGGACATGCCAAATGCAAAAATCACACCTACATTTAGACTGTGGCTAACGTCATATCCAAGTCCAAAGTTTCCCGTAACGATTCTCCAAAACTCTGTGAAAATGACGAATGAACCACCAACCGGTTTAAGACAGAATCTTCTCCAAAGTTATCTATCTGACCCGATTGTAGACCCCGAGTTTTACAATGGATGTCCAGAAAGGCACGACATATTTTTGAAGCTGTTGTATGGTCTATGTTTCTTTCATGCAGTTGTGCAGGAACGGCGAAAGTTTGGTCCTCTGGGGTGGAACATCAAGTACGGTTTTAACGACAGTGATCTCCGCATTTCTATTTTACAACTGCAAATGTTCCTCAACGAATCGCCGGAAATACCGTATGAAGCCGTCACTTATTTAACCGGTGAGTGTAATTATGGAGGCAGGGTGACGGATGATTGGGATCGTCGTACTTTGAACACGATACTGGAAGATTTTTGCAATCCTCGTATGCTTTCTCACAAAAAGTACAAATTTTCCCCATCCGGTCTCTACTATTTACCCCAACATACTGACTACGATGACGTGGTAGCGTTCATCAAAAAGTTGCCAATGTCTCAGAAACCAGAAGTATTTGGAATGCACGACAACGTGGACATTAGCAGAGAGCTTGGTGAAACCCGTGAGCTGTGTGACGCTATTCTACTAACACAGCAGCAAGCATCCGCAGGAGGTGACGGCAAGTTAGATTCCAAGTTGGCAGATATCGCAGCAGATATTCTAGGCAAGCTCCCCTCCAACTTTGACTTGGAAGTGGCGCTTGAAACTTATCCCACAACCTATAGTGAATCCATGAATACTGTACTTGTCCAAGAAATGGAACGATTCAATCGTCTACTCATCAGAATTCGGTCTACTCTCCAGGAAATCCAGAAAGCAATCAAAGGTCTTGTTCTGATGAGTCCTGATCTGGAGCTCCTAGCCGCATCCCTGATGAATGGTAAGATTCCAGCGCTATGGGCTAAGGTGTCCTACCCAAGTTTGAAGCCTTTGGGAAGTTACATAAATGATTTCCTGGATAGACTACGATTTCTTCAAAAGTGGTATGACCGAGGGAAACCAAATGTATTTTGGGTGTCAGGATTCTTTTTCACACAGGCTTTCCTGACAGGCGCCATGCAAAACTATGCCAGAAAATACACTATCCCAATTGACAAGCTTGGCTTTGACTTTAGCGTTCTTCCCACTGACAGTATGCCACATGCTGCAAATGATGGAGTATACGTGCATGGATTATTTGTCGACGGGGCAAGATGGGACAGAAGCAACGGTCATTTAATTGAAATGTTGCCGAAAATATTGTATGATGCAGTGCCAATCATTTGGTTTATGCCTAAAAAGAAGGATCAAATTGTGGAGGGAAACCGTTACAAAAGTCCTCTGTACAGAACATCCGAGCGTAAAGGAACGTTGGCCACAACAGGCCACTCTACGAATTATGTGCTGCCAATTCTGTTAAATACCAAAGAGCCACCCAGACACTGGATCAAGAGAGGTGTTGCGCTACTCCTTCAGCTAGACAATTAGTATTTTTTTTATTTTTAAATCAAATACGTACATGATACACATGAACATGACACAAACTTTACATGTAATAATAATTATTTCAGACTGTATTTATTACTGCACATTTAAGATATAAAGAGAGACATAAATAATAAAACTATGCTAAGTTTTAAATAAACATTTTTGCATTATTTGTTGCGAAAACTGTGGTTTGAGTAGAATTTTCATCTCCCGACACTGTAGTAGTCATTTCTTTCAAGTTGTCGTCACTACCTTTAACTTTGCTTAACACCAAAGGTCTGACATTTTCCTCAAACTGCCCCCAAAAATTTCCAGGTGGAAAATACCTCGACACGATAAAATATTTCCCGCATGACTCGCTAGCATTAACAGAGAATCCATACCCAACCATGTTTGAATCGTTCCAAATCATTTGGGAAAAGTGTGAAAATTTGTGGAATGGTTCACTCCCATAGCCCTTATACTCTGGCCAAGGATAGTAAATGATTTCCTCGTACCAAATGTTAGTTCCGAATAGAGCCATGTCCTCTTTAGGAGAATGAATGCTATCTCCAGTAAAAAGATTTTCTCCCATCCGTGAGCCATTCAATTTATAATCGGGGTGAGATGAGTGGATGTGGTACATTTGACATGAGCGTGCCAGTTGATCCGCCCATTTCTGCGCACGAAATGTTAACTAAAACGAATGTAAATTAAAAATTAGGTCATTATTTAACTCAACAAGGCAAATTGTTTAAATTTATGCATTTGTTTAAAGAAATCCAAACCTCGTCATTTAACTGTAGTTGCTGTGCTCTATGGAGTGCTCGGAACTCATTTTCCCTTTCAAACATAGTGGCAGCCCAACCCTTTCCAGTTGATAATCTTTCATTCTACAAATATTATACAATACAAAATGCAATTTACCCGGTATGCAATGCACTTATGATTTACTGATCATTTGAAGATAATAAGCTTACAATTTTCTCGAGGGCCGTGTCCCCATATTTGTCCTGAACAACGGCTACAAGACAATGAGCAAACGATTCATATGGAACTTCCGCCTGACGAACATCATTCCAATTTCCCCTTCTGCCATTGAATATTTTCGAGTAGTCTTTGAAATATTTTGAGTAACGATCCTGAAGAAGATAGTGGGAACATTTCATATACTCTGGGGGTAATTTGCGCATCCCATGCTCCAACAAAAATTGTCCAAAGAACCTCTGCAAAGCAAATACAGTTTAAGTTGTATAGTTGAGTATGTTACCAGATACAAGAATAGAATCAAGTTCACAAAACACTTCACCTCATCTGCACCATGCTTGAAAACAATCTTTCTCTGAAAGTTGGCTTGACCATGGCACTGGTTAAAGTCCAAACTGCGCGTTGTAGGCAAGTAGTGTTTGAGAAATTCATACCAGCAAATTGTTTCATAAGCATCTGTTCCCAAGTTTCTGATTGTTAGAATCGAGAATAAAAAAAATGAAAAATAACTCCTTGTTAGACTTGAATTTTGTCAATCTGAACATTCAACTTCAAGCACTTACATGCCAGCCTCAATTATCTTTCTGCGGTCAAGCTGTGCCGAACCTGAACCTCTTCNTCAAGCACTTACATGCCAGCCTCAATTATCTTTCTGCGGTCAAGCTGTGCCGAACCTGAACCTCTTCCACCAATACAAAGGATTGTCACTACCAGTAATAATATGGTGGAGAAACTTGGACTAAATACTGTTTGAATTTTCACCAGAGACATGATGATGATAATGAGATGGAGATTCAGTAGACCTTATAAACTCAAAGTCTTTTGAATGTCTGTTGTAACCGTTTCGCTCGTTTCACCAGCTTTATTTGCTTTTTCTTTTGCGTTTTTGCGACTTTCCGTCCGTGCGTCGTGTCTTCATTTTTCTTATTGCAGTCTTTTTTCTCTGACATCCAAGTGATTAATAGGTATGCCATCCCATTTCGTACCCAAAGCGTCATCATCATTTTCTTACGTCCTATTGTCTTTCCTAACCTTACCCACTGGTAACTATAAAGTAGCATAATATAGCAGCTTTTCATACATAAATAGGTTTTCTTTATTACGTATTTTGCTGTCCACTCTAAGCTGTGCTTTTTATGATACCCGTTTCTTTGTTTGCATTCATCCCACAAGTCACGTTTTTTCTATTAAATTAAATTTTTGTAATAGCTTGTGTATATAATCAATAAACATCTCACATCTTCGGGAACAGGGAATACGTAGTTTTTTTGTGACCGTCATCATCAAAGGAATAACGTCACAAACACTCATAAAGTAAGCAAGTATTGCAAGAAATAAGTTTGCATGCATGTATGACTTTAGAACAGAAAAAATGTTTGGTAGTAGTGGCCGAGAAAAATGATGCTTAGAATTACTTAGCATTAGTTTAGAATGTGTCAAGTCACCATTTCTTTAATACACTGTTGGTAAAAAAATCCTTTCAGACGTTAGATGTATTTACCTATGATTTTTCGTTTCTCTCATCATCATCGCGCAAATTGATACACACACACACTCCTTTTCGGTACCTTTAATTTTTGTATTGACATCTAGTCAAGTACTTTTCACGTTTTATTCTTCTTCCTAACTACACGTGCCTGATTTTTATGCATTTACGAAGCAATTATATACCAACCAAAAGTTTGTCCTTGAGTGCAATTCATTTGGTAGTTTAATTTTTTGTCGTGTGCATTACAGCTACGCTAAAACGTAGTCTAACACAGACTTGCTGAATGACACTACAAATATTGGCAATTCTATTTTAAACTACTGGAATATGCTTTTAGCTTAAGTCTGTGATTTTTGTAAAAGACTAAAAACGAACAATGGCATGTTGAAAAATGGTGCAGCTTTTTCATCGTTGAAAGGACCAATTTTCATGCATATACGTGTGGAATGAAGTATTGAAGTGCAAATTTATAAAATCCAAGAAATTATTTTCTTAGCCTGAATAATACTGAATATTTTAAAGATTTATATTTGGTACACATGCTTCAAATACAAGTAATACGAATAGGTACACAGATAGCATCATCAAATTTTCATTACTTTGTTATCATCACGATGTTTCTGAGAAAGTAAATCAGTTGCTCATTTTGATTTTGGTACTAGTGGAGCCGGAGCCTCAGTAAGCGCATATTTTGGGTAGTATGCTAAAAATGTACGTATGACGCATATGTACATGCACGCTTTCTTTTCAGTTCTTATCTAATCGCGGGACAATGCACAGGAGAATGTAGGCAATTTCGTTTTCGCTATCACGCATCCGCATCATCTATCGTTTAAAGAAATGTCAGAATATTTATGTACATTGATGTCAATGTTATTCTGCACCGGAAAAAACACTTCTATTGTCAGACCCTTCTATCGCTGCATCATATCAGACCCTGTCATTGCTGGCAATACCATTTTTCCTTTGATGCCAATATTCACCTCCCACCAGACCAGGTCACGTTTCTAGAGTGTCACCACACCAGTCATGAGGATCAGATGCCTCATCGGGTCTCATGGTTGAAAAGGTCTACCCGTCACGTTTTATTCCGTTCTAATTCCAAATGCCGATTTAATCTTTCAAGTTACATGCACGTATCTAATATTTATAGTAGTAAAACATTTCATAATATGTATTTTTCAAACTACATAAATGTATCTGTCAATGACAATATGTTATATTATCATCATCACATCAAGTATTCACTTTGCATGATTATCTACTAATCTAACATCCTGTATCGTAAGCACTAAGCAAGGTTTTAAACAGGTGAAAAAAATCATAGCACTGCACTGCTATGATGATGGCATCGCAGCTTTAAAAATGCAGTAAATTTGTTTAGATTTAAATAGCAGATTTACAACAATTCTGGCCAAATATAGAGGTGCACCATGCACATCTACATTCTTCATGCAATTCAGGCTGTTTTACAGCTAATTTGCTTTTGCTAAACTGAGCTGATTTACTTTGTGCAATGTGCAACTACAGATTTGCTGCGCTACTGTGAGGGTGAGTGGGAGAGGGAGATACAAAGGAAAGCCTCAGGAATATTAAAACTGTTGTCTTGTAGTCTTATCCATAAACAAAAGTGATACTTGTAGAAAAGCCTCAACAATACCTCAAAAGTGTAAACGGAACTGAGCAGTTTTCTTTCACCAAAATTGCTTATCTTTTAAGAAAAGCGTCCTTTTTTTTAATTTTTCATAAGCATCTTTCAGTAACTGTAAATTTAAACTCGTGCTATCATTAAGAAGCAATTTTTAACTGCTGTTATAAAGAAACTGATGGGACACTCTACTGTGAACAGGTTTGAAAAAGCTGGCACACAATAGTGGTGCAAAATTATTTGCAGAATGCAGATGCGTTTTTGACTGATAACTGAACTGGTCTTGTAAATTAGAGTTTCCCAATAATGATATCTCCACTTACTTGACACTTAATATCTTTTAGGGCTTCATATATTTATCATTGGTGCTGCGTAAACTGTAAATGGGCCAGATGGACTCTTTCAACATACGTAATTATTTTAAACGTGGAAAAACTGTTGTCCTAACTCTACGACATGGAGAAGAAGAGCGTAAGTTCCTGAACCACTTTTGAAAATTCTTAAGAAAGTGTGTAGAACCCAAGTTTAAATGGGCTAATTGACTTGTTTAATTGCTGCAGTACGCCAATGGGCCGACAAGGATGTTGCAGACTTGCTTAAACTAATGAAACACTTTCATCCAGAATTTCAAAATCCGAGACGTAAGAAGAAGGAAGTCTGGGATGATGTTGCAAATGAGCTGTACAAGTCTGGGTATACTTGGTCCTCTGAGGACTGTCGAAAAAAGTGGAGTAACATGATAAGGACATTTAAAGGAATAGAAGAACAGCGAAATGACCACAGTTATAGCCTCAAAAAATTAAAGTGGCCACTTTATGATTCCATGCTGCATTTGTTGATGTTGGAAAATGCAGATGCGTTTCCAGAGGCATCAGCCGTTATTCAGCTGCTGAATAGTGACCCAAGTAGAACGACTGGAACAACCATCTTTCCTAGGAAAGTGAATAATTTTAAAACATTGGACAGTTTTGCCAAATTTCCCAACCATCATCATCAAGTCCATAATGAGACTGTACAAAGTACATCTGAGTTTTTGGAGCAACAACGTGATGACTCAATTAATCTAGTCAGTGAAGCTGATTTAATGGATATGGGAGTATCTCTTTCCGGTCACAACGACGCATTGGCAGCCGAGGTACAAGCTGACATGGTTAATGGTATGGAATCAAACATTATATTTACGCAACCTGCGCGCTACAAAACTCAACCTGATTTTATCGTGCCCATGTCGTCCACCTCAGTGACAACGCTTTCATCAACAATTAGTAATAAAGCTTCCTTGGCAGTAAGAACAAAGAAAAAACCAGCGTCCAAGCGTAAAAGAAATTGGAAGGATAGCAAAGTAGAGGACTCAATTGATACTGTTCTCTCGAAATTTATTGAAACAACTAGTAAGCAAAACGAGGAAATGTTGGCCAAAATCACTTCATTCCATGATAATACCCTTGCGCTGATGCAAGAAAGAAACGGAATTCTCAGAGACATTCGTGATAGCCTGCAAAATAATGGTGAAACGGACCACAATGACGGCTTAGTTAACGTGTGCCACGACTCGTTAGAAGAAGAACCTCAAAATACGTTGACATTACACGTGGGCCCTGCTTTCTCTATTGCCTCTAATGATCACACAAACGGTGGCGCACAGCTAAATTCAACTTTGGTCATTGCGGACCCAAATGCCACTTCCACATCCACCTTGTCCACTTTCCAGTTAGAAGATGGAACAGTTTTATCCGGGATCGATACATCATCCGTCTTACCTGATGTGTCTCTGCTTCATCCTGGTTTAATGTCAGTAGTAGCTGAAACTGGCCAAACGCAATCAGAAATGAAATTTACAATGCATAACGCTAATGCTGCGATTGAAAGTGTGAAGCATTAGCTTGACATTTTTATTTTTACCTACTTACGCTAATTGTGACATTTTGTACTATTGTACGTGACTGGTTTTCAAAAAAAAA
>JAHZMZ010003283.1:0-16924 GCA_027743805.1 Lepidocyrtoides sp. E14 | reverse complement strand
TATACTATATAGTACATTACGGCAAATAAATTTCTTTTAGAAATGGAAAATCTACTCCACTTTCTTTCTCTGAGGCACTCATGCAGTTGTAACTGAACGCTTTCTCTTGTTTCTTTTACTCTCAGGTAAAGATGGTCACGTAAATGTTGTGAAAGAGCTCCTGGAGCGAGGAGCGAACGTCGATGCCACAACCAAAAAGGGAAATGCTGCCATTCACATAGCCAGTTTAGGTATGCTATTATACTCTTTTTCACATGTACCTGAAAAAAGAAACAGCAACTGAGATGTGTAAAAACTACACACTTAAAATGAATGTGAATAACAAAACGAGTAGACAAAATATTGCAATTTCAAATTCTTAACGAGTTGCTGGTGAGGAGAGAAAAAGGAGGGAAAGATGTTAATATTTCTAAGAATTGCTTTTTGTGTTTTATTGCATTTCATCTGTGTACGTACATTTATGTAACCCACTTGCCTATCACCACCGCCACTTCCAACCACTTCTGTGTTTGTAGCTGGTCAAGAGGAAGTGGTCCGCCTGCTGGTTCAATATGGAGCTAATGTTAACCTCCAGTCTACAAATGGATTCACTCCTCTCTACATGGCAGCGTAAATGTTTTAATAAATTTTATCTTTGCTTCTACTTACCCACATTAGTAGTACCTTGAACCTTCCCTTTCCATCCTAACCAAAAATTTTACCCTTCTTCCCTTTTCCCATTCACCAAACAGATAACTATCCTACTTTCCCATATGAAAACAAGTTCCGGTGAATTCACTCAGCTATTTTATCTCTAGAGTAATGCCTCTTTCTTTTTGTACCACCGAAACCTGTTTATAAATCTGTATGAAAATGCTCATAGAATATTTCTGTCGAGCAAGTGGGCTAATAATTTCATGCAGGTTCTATATCTTCCTTATTTTTCTTCCCTCTCTCTCTCTTTCTCTCTAAAAGTGAAATCTAATATTTATTGCAGGCAAGAGAATCATGATGGAATAGTCAAGTTCCTCCTGGCCAATGGAGCAAATCAGTCCTTGGCCACAGAAGATTTATTCACACCTCTTGCAGTCGCGTAAGTTATTATGGAAATTTTGTTTTACTTTCCAGTTGGAAAGGGTCGCTTAACAAACTATGTTTAGGCCCTACAATAATATACGACGGTCATGATGAATGAGAAGCAAAAAACTTTTGCCTCAAGTTATCTCTCCGTTCTCTCTGTATAATTTTCATCACAAGGGATGAACTAGTTTTTTTTTCAAAGAAATGCGAATAAACATATAGTTCCCTCAAGACATTTTTCTAAGCATATTTTTGCCATTATACTCAAAATGCATTATGCTGGTATAGGACTGTTTTAAAGTATATTCCCTTCTGAATTACATGGCATTTGCTATCACCTTTTTTTGTCTGCTCCACCCTTATGTATAGAATGCAACAAGGACATGACAAAGTGGTTGCGATCCTGCTGGAGAACGATGTTAGAGGAAAAGTCCGCCTCCCTGCGTTACACATTGCAGCAAAGAAAGATGACTGTAAGGCAGCAGCTCTGTTACTTCAAAGCTCTGGAAATCCAGATGTTACTTCCAAATCCATGTTTACTCCATTGCATATTGGTGAGTTGGATGCTTTACTCACATATAATAATGCCTGCTTAATAGTGTAATGGATGCTGGCATTTCAGATCCAAAAATGCTTGTAGTTTTTTTTCATGCCATGATGGTACAAACAACACACAAAAACACGGGAAATAAATGGGACGAAGCACAGCAACCGGAAAAAAATAAAAAGGGATAGATAAAAAAATATATATTATATATTATGTATTACGAGAACTCGGGATGTTGGTTTTTGAGGAAGTAGGCATGTAGGAGCAGTAGCCAAGAATCCGTTTTTTTTTGGGTAGCATTATATTATTATTATGCTGGTGTGGGAACCTACGTTTGAAGCTGCACATATGAAAATCGTATGTCTGCTGATGTGATGATGATTAAGTTATGAAGTACATGGTAAAGTAACACAACTACCGTGGACTCATCATATGCTATTCCTGTTTCCTTCAACTTCATTTTCAAATGTCCTACATCCACCACCACCACCACTTATGTATAAAGCAAAATAAAAATGATCCGACATGTTGTGCAGAGAAGCATTTTAGAGAGAAAAAACATGGATTATTGATCCGTTTTTTATTTAAAAGATGATCGTCACATTTTTATATTTCTTTTATGATATTACCACACTGAACATCACAGTCTCCATTATACATTTATTTTATCGTATCCACTTATGAAGTGCACATAGCGTTTTCATAATTGTATAAATGGCAATGATGACATAGTTAAATATATATATTATTTCGTTTTCAGCTGCACATTATGGGAATCTCGCAGTTGCAACGTTGCTGCTGGATAGAGGAGCGGATGTTAACTTCCAAGCAAAGCATAACATCACCCCATTACACGGTGAGTGAGTCATTATCTTCAATGATTATTGCAGGCAATAGTCATCAACGAATAAGAACAATCCCTAGATTAAATAAGATGATTATGTCATCATGTCATGAATACAACTGTCACTAAGATGTTTCCGTATGTACCCATCAGTTTTCCCTTTATTTTTTCACGAGTGCGCAAATAAATAATATTATGAATGCGGTAACTTTTATACATAGGCATATATATGCCATTACAACATTTGTCTTATGGCCACCCACAGGTTAAGCTGGTAGCGTCAGCGTCATTGATTCAAACCAGATCAGCTTTATGTCATTTGGTAAATAAAAACAAATGGGTGGCCCATTCTTGTTTTGTAGAAATGAACCACTAATTTTTATGATTATGATGGCCTTTGCCATTTCTCAAGTAGCATGTTTTCCTAAATTCGACATTATTATCATTTTGTATGAAAATTCCTACAGATATTTTCTTACGCAGTAGGCAGATGTGTGTATACATTGATTTAGTCACGTTTATAAATAAACTTTTGGTTTGCTGTAAACTTGTAAAGCTAGCAAACACATTACGTACTTTGTTTATCTAATTTTTTCCAGTTGCCGCAAAGTGGGGCAAAGGGCAGTTGGCTTCACTTCTTCTGGAAAGGGGAGCAAATATTGAAGCCAAAACGAGGGATGGGCTGACACCATTACACTGTGCTGCAAGGTAAGTTCAATATACATACACATATATACAATGTCATTCGTTGTGCTGTTAGCAGCTAAAGACACTTTAAGCGGCTTCATCAAAACATTACTGTGTAGCGTAGACTAAGTATGAAACACGCTTCATGCTGATTAGCCATCTCCTGAAGACAGTTTTCAAGTCGTTAAAATGATGACGAAATCAATAAAATTGAACTCGAGCTGTTGATTAATGCTGCTTTTATCTCTTTAACACCACTTTCATTTAGATCTGGTCACGAGCATTTAGTCGACCTTCTTTTGGAGAAGGGTGCTCCGATCAGTGCCAAAACCAAGGTTTGTCACATTTCAGTTTAACAGCAATGATAAAAGAATTCCTTTTGTTTACCGATTCTGTCAATGCATGTGATTCGGTAATGACCAATAAGTAATAGCGTGATAATTTACTGTAATTTTTGTCGCATTTTTTTCAGAATGGTATCGTCCCATTAGCGATGTGTGCTCAGGTAGGAATATATATGATGCCTATTATATACATATATCACGTGATAAGGATAATTATAAATAAATGCAACTAGCCATCCCTGAGCGGAAATTTTATCATTGTCACTAGTGAAAGACTAAATTTGATTAATTATGCTTTCACAGGGTGACCATGTTGATGCAGCGCGGATTCTGTTATATCACAAGGCACCAGTGGATGATGTTACCGTAGACTATCTCACTTCACTCCACGTAGCAGCCCACTGTAAGTACCGATGGATGACAAACGTTAGCTAGAGACAATACCTGAAAAGCCACGGGGAAAATGCTGATAAAAGCATTAAGTCAATATCAATTTCCTCTTTTCGAGCGTCTCTTGCTAAATTACTTTTTTTTCTATCGGCATTATCATGAAAGCTTTACATATATCTATGCCTTCACTAGAGTTTTATGTGATGGGCATGATGATTCTGGAGTAATTTCGCTATTATACTTGTGTAGTATGTTGTAAGTACTACTTATCATTCACTCTTTTCATTTGATGATATTTTTTATTCTTCAGGCGGTCACGTTCGTATCGCTAAGCTTCTCCTGGACAGGAAAGCTGATCCTAATGCAAGGGCTCTTAATGGATTTACTCCACTTCACATTGCCTGCAAAAAGAATAGGATTAAGGTTGTTGAGCTGTTATTAAAGAATGGAGCGCATATTGAGGCAACGACAGAGTCTGGATTGACGCCACTTCACGTAGCATCCTTTATGGGATCCATGAACATTGCAATATATCTACTGCAAAATGGAGCAAAACCAGATGCTACTACAGTCCGTGGTGAGACTCCACTTCATTTGGCTGCCAGAGCTAACCAAACTGATATTGTTCGGATTCTGTTGAGGAATGGAGCATCTGTGGATGCAGCAGCTAAGGTAGCCCACTCATTCCTTAAAACTCATTCCTATAAGTTGATCAAAGACATTTATTCAAGTTACCAACATATTATATGTATGAAGCATGGCATGTGTGGTGTGTAAAAGCACCAATTATTACTCTACAACAGAAGCAGCAGTAGAGTGAGTCACTAGTCATTACTCATTACAATCGCGAACAAATTCATAGTTAACGACTCGAACAGAATTAGTAACTTGACGTGTACTTTCTATTGCTGCTGCAGTCATTCATTTCCTTTCTCTACCATTCAGATATTGCATATAATAATATTAATGAGTCAAACATTTACTCTGACTTTATATCTTTTTTCCTTCTGTTATCTTAATTAAGCATGATTTATTTGAATGGAGTTGATGAGTGAGATGAACGGAATGCTAATTACAAAAAGTATTTTGAGCTGAATGAATCTATTTTCAAGTGAAATGTTCTCCTTTTCTGCAGGAAGGGCAAACCCCACTGCACATAGCCAGTCGGCTCGGCAATTCCGATTTGGTAATGCTTCTTCTCCAACATGGGGCAACCGTTGACGCAGCCACGAAGGAAGCATACACAGCCCTTCACGTGGCCAGCAAGGCTGGACAAGAGGAGGTAGTTAGATTTCTCAAGCGAAAAATTACAGATATGCTGATTATAAACTATGTTCTTGAGCGAGTCACCAAACAACAAGAGGTCAAGGATGTTCTTACCTAACTACCTATGCACTGCTTTACTTAAGAAGCTAAATATCAAGCCTGATGAACTGAAATACATGCTGAAATATGGATGCTGATTTTATCCTCTGCACTTCATCGTCGTAAAGTTTCATACAAAATAATATAACAGAACCACTGCCAGTGAGATTGTTAGTGTAAACAACAAAGCCGTCCTGAAATGACTTATGTATTACTATTAAATATTTTAGCATTTAGCTTTATTCAATCTTAAATTCTTTCTAATTACGTGCTATTACAATCAGTTAATTTACCGTATAATGAGGCGCAACTATTTAGGTTATATACGTAGTTGGTAAGATAATATCATGATGATGATTTGATTATATAATGAATACGATGCCTATAATATGTACTTCTCTGACGGATTTGGTCAAAGTATGAAAAAAAAAAGATTCTGTCATCATCGTTTCTCTCTGCAGTCTCTCTCTATACTACAAATCCGAATAGTAGGATAAAGGAAAAACCTGACTCATGATTGTGACATTCGCTTGAATAAAATCTGCTCTTAATGTTTCTTAAATGAAATTCTATACTCTTATCTGTTGCTGTCTATTTCGCTTTTATTATTATTATTATCATTATTAGTTGTTTAATTTCTCTGTATCTTATGTACCTATCTACACTTTTGGCAAAATTTCTAATTAGCAGACACATCATTTTATTTATTCGTTCGTTATATAATATGTATGTGTATTTGCCTATTACCTACACATGTCTTAATATTCTTACGAAAAGTAGCGGGTAAGACTATTTTTTTCATTGTTATGGGCCATTTGTTTTAACAGTACATCTGTAAGTTGTATATAACTTCAATTGCAGGCACCAAGCCAAAAAATATGTTTATGCCTATCAGCCTAATATTTGCACATGCAGTACACTTTAAGAATTTTCGCTTCCTCTATACTTTCTCAATGCTCTTGTAGAATATATATACCTAGTATGTATGCAATTCTTGGCCTCAAGTAAGTCTTGCAAGTTAAATATCATATTGCCAAAAAGTCATGAATTTATTATTTTTCAACAGGGGTAGTAGTGGTAGTGGTACACACTTTAGTAGTAGTTGTAATTAGTAGCTAAATAAAATTTGGAAAAAAATAGTTCAGCCAAACACTATAATTCCAGCCAATTTACCGTTCAAAACACACAGTAGCACACTGCAGATACACATAATATGAGTGGCTGAGGAAACTGTCTACGGTTCCTATATACTTTTAATCCTCTAATGTTATTATTCTAGTTTAATGCTTAAATGGGAGACGGGATGTGCATGACAAATTTTACAACTCTCTTTTATTCTTCTTTATCTTCTCTTTGTTTCTCAGACGCTTATTTCTTTTTCACAAACTAGGGATTATAGCAGTAATAGTATGAAGAATGTGGTCCAACCAAATACTCAAAAATACTTTTTGTCTTGTTTTCTAAAATTTTGTAGTGTATACTTTCCAACTCTATTCTTTCCATGTTTAAAGTACTTCAAATGCTTTGAAAGACTGCGTCCGTTGACAAATCATGCTTAAAATGTAACTAGAAGCATAACAGTGTGCACTCAAACAAATTCCAAATGCATTGAAGCAAATTTTATATAAAAATGCAGAGAGAAACGACGACAAACTGAATCCAGTAGTAGTAGTAAAGCATTCCCCAAATAAAGATGCCTTAGGTTCAGAGAACCAAAGCTGTCATCATCATGATAATCACCAACTTTAGGCGTAGTTGTACCTATTAAAAACACTTTATATGGCAATCAAAACTTTTCCCATTATATGAATAGTAACAAAGCTTGGAACTAGCTACGGAAGAGGAGATGAATGAAATGAATGAAAAAGAATGAATTCAGTTGGAAGGGAAAAGTATGTGACCTACATCTCCAGCTCTTACACTTTGTATAAAATACCTATTTCTCTATTTTTCATGGCAGAATCAACTCCATTGTCAGGATGGAAATTAGGCATTTTAGTGGCTCTGACGGTGACATGGTAAATGAACTTACAGTTTATGATGATGCTTAATGACAACTAATCAAGACATTTTGTAAGCAATTACCCCATTTCCAAACGATTTATTATAAAGGGTAGGTGGTTAAAGACGACGGTGAGCAAGGAAAAAAAAGTATAACCCATCAAGCAAAGAACAATGTCGATGAAAGATTTATGTTCACAACTTCCACATCAAAGCAAGTGGATTTATTATGCTTGTCATATTCTATACGTTTGCAAGTGCTACTTGGTCGATTTCCATTGTCTACAAATCACTTTGATAAGGAAATAATGCAAATTCGTACCAAAAAAATTATTTTCATTTCCGCTCGTGTCATATACCACACATACGTTGACAGAATTCTTGCCAACTCAGTGGATCGATTATCATCATCGTCCCCTTTTTGCTATAAATAAATCACAGAATGCTTCAAATGCCAGGAGACTTGGATGACTCGCTCTTGAATAAACCATTGCAATTGCGACTCTAGCTTTTTAGCTAGACCCACTTTGAATTTCTTTCTACCACAATTCTACCAACTACCGCTCACTTTCACCAAACAACTTTCTCTTGTTTTCGCCAGGTTGCTTCCATTCTACTCGATAAAGGAGCTGATGTTGCAGCAAAAACTTCAAGGAACTTTACACCTTTACATCTTGCTGCAAAGTATAATACAGGCAACACCAAGGTGCGATATATACGATTAATAATTGATGCAAAGGAAATAAAACATTTTCTTAATTTCATTTTGCTTGCAAAATGAAATTCGCTTTGTTGCATGTTTTGCAATAAAAACTGAAAGGGGAGAAAAAAAATTCAATGTATGTATCCTTATTATCTGCAATGCTGATTTTTATAGGTTGCAAATCTGTTGATAAGTCGTGGTGCTCCAGTGAATGCCGAGGGAAAGGTAGGTCAAAGTAGAAACTACTATATACTAGTTGCCTATAAATTCTCCAAAAGTTTGGCTGCCTGTTCATGCTGTTTTTGTTTTTAATTTAATAAAGAACCAACTTACCCCATTGCACACTGCCTGTCATCACAATAATCCTGAGGTTGCTCTACTTCTTCTAAAGAATGGAGCTGAGCCCAAGTGTTTGGCCAAGAATAACTACACTCCTTTACATATTGCAGGTTGGTTTACTACTTCAACATAAAATAAACTCTAGCCAAAAGAAATGACCTTCTCTCAATCTTCCTTAAATGGAATGGAAAAAATGGAAAAGCACTTTTCCTTTTTGTTAGTTGACGTTGACAGGAAATGTTATGTAATAAGTCAGTTTTTTTCCTTTGCCTTAACCATAATCAAAAAGGAAATGAGAGAGTACTAAATGAGGATCATGATGATGATCATGATAGCTGATAATATTTTTTTTCAAAGTACCTGTTCTCTAAAGTGGTATTTTTTCCCCTTTGCTCAGCCAAGCATAATCAGATCGACATTGCGACAGCTCTTTTGGAATACGGGGCAGACGTTAATGCCCAGTCTCGTCAGGGATTCACACCTATACATCTTGCCTCCGATCAAGGTCACACAGACATGGTTGCCCTTCTCATACACAACGGGGCTGATGCCAATGCTGGAGCGAAAGTAAGCTATAGTCATTCGATCAATTATTTACAGAATCCTTCAGTAAACTTAATTGAATGGGTGCTTAAAAAACGAGTCTAGTCTAAACGCTAATGATGGTTATATTTATGTGGGGACTAAAACTTTTTCTAGAATCTAATGCGTCCTCTTCATTTGGCTGCGCAACACGACCATGTTCCATCGGCAAACATTTTGGTTAGTAATGGAAGTGCTGGGATCGATTCTCAAACCCAAACTGGCTACTCTCCTTTGCATGTAGCCTCGCACTATGGCCAGGCTAGTATGGTACGATACTTGCTCCAAAATGGAGCTGACGTTCATTTAACAACCGATGCTGGAAATACTGCGTTACATCATGCAGCCCAACAGGGACAAACATTGATCATTACATTGCTTCTAGAGAAAAAAGCAGATCCAAACGCAGTTAACAACGTAAGAATAAATGTTTACTACTGTGCATGTTTTCGCCCTACAAGGGTTTCAACTTGAAACTTTCAAAGGGTACTTATTGGCTTAATTTCGAGAATGTATGTATGCAATTATTTTACTCTTAAATAAAAGGCTGGACAAAATCCCCTCAATATTGCCGAGAAACTGGGCTACGTCTCTGTGGTGGAGACATTAAAGATTGTAACGACTACGATTACAACAACGACTACTACTACCACCACAATTGAGGAACGGTACAAGGTGCTTGCTCCAGAGACCATGAACGAAACCTTGGCATCTGACTCTGAAGATGAGGGTGGTGAGGATGCAGGCAATGAACACTTGAGAATTTTCACTTTGGACGAGATGAAATCCCTCGGAGATGATAGTCTTCCTATTGATGTCACACGGGATGAACAACAGCATCGTGATTCTGGATGTACGTTTTAATATCACCATCTTTAAAATAATAATATGGTTGAGATGAATAAGATGATAGAGATAACTGCGAACTAAACTAGTTCTTACATTTTTAGAAAATTTTATAAATATATTTACAGCTCATTAATAATTCTCCACTCATCTCCTCACATAAAAAAGTAATATAACTTTCTTTTGCGTTTTACACAGATATTCATCACGAAGACAATGTTGTATCTGAAAAGTACAGCCAGTTGGCTGCCGACAATGTCGACATTTCTCGATCACCAATTACAATCGGGTAAGTTTAAAACAAGTTTGCAAATATTTTTGTTACGATTCAATCCCTAATTCATTAAAGTATAATGCAAAGTTAATATAATAGCGAAACTTTTGCTAGCAGATTCGAGTATTGGAAAGCTTGAGATTGGCTGTGTTATTTACATGTAAAAGTTTCTGTTGACATTTTTTATGTTGATGAAAATGTTGCATTTTAAGTGTTGTTATAATTTGTTGGAGTAGAGGGAACGTGAAAAGGATAATTCTATGCTACTTTTTGTATGTGTCTTACCACAAAAACGTTTCGTTGTGATTACTACATCCTCTAACGCAATGTTGTGTTGTCCCTCTGTTAACATCCAACCAGTTCAGTTCATAGGTTTCCATTGTCATTTTTATTGTTGATTTTCATTGGCTTCCACTTTTTTGTGTAGTCAGCAAAGACCGATAGGCAATAAGCGGATTTTACAAGTTACGGGGCCGTTGTGTCCGGTAACGTCTCCTTGTGTATTTACTTGATCATTTTTGGTTCTGCATTCCATTCGTGTAATTTATAACTGAAAAGTAACTGAAAGCAAGTACTTTCCAACGGGAAAGGCTTATAATGAATGGATTTAGCATCCTTTTCAATCTATCGGACACAACGTAACAAAGTTTTTTTTTCGTTGCTCTTATCCAGGCTTCTAATTATTATTACCCAATAGTGTATAATATCGAGTCTTAGAGCATTTCATATTATTGTAATGCAATATGCCTTGAAATATTATGGTTACTTTTGATTCATTGGAATTTAATTTATGATGCGTATTAATTTCGGTAACATTATTTTATTATTTACAATAATTTTAATGATTTTATTTTGTATTTTTTCGTTTTTTTTTTTATTTTCTCCTGTATAAAACTCGTAATCCACAAACATTACACACACAACCCTGTGGGTTTTTTGAAACAAACCTTTGAATGAATTTCCAAAAAAATAAAATTTGTGGCAAAATTGAACAGTACTCCTCCCACTAGTGCTGGCTCCTCCTTAAAATCCCTAACTATCCCAACAACTCCAAGTACCAGGTACAGCGTAAACTACAGCATCAACCGTTCTTCCACTTCCACAATTGGGATGTGTCGTGACAGGTGTTTATTTGATTTTTACCCATTTTATATAATTTTTTTTTCTAAAAGTTCAGTTTCACAATATGTTTATTTCAATTTAATTTGCTAACAATAATGAAACATAATAACAAAATATTATAGAATTGACCTCCCCTTTCTTCTCAGTAAAAATAATAATGATATATGATAACCAACCTGTCGTATAGAGTCTTTAATATTTCGTACTTTTTTGGTATTAAAGTCTGTTTTCCGCGTTGTATTATTAGTTTGCACTGCAGAAGAAAATATTTTGTACTTTCCTTTTTAAATATTAAAATTACTGATTCAGTTTGCATGATCTTTTTTTTGTTTTATTAGTTTTTTATACTAATTTTCTTATTATTTTCAGTGAGATATTGCAAAATACACGACTGCTGGCAAATAATAAGACAAATTTAAAAGAGTACTTGTTGAAAAAGTTAATGTAATAAGATCTAATAACGAATACAAATTTTCTCTCTGTTCCTTTTTCCAAACTAACAATCCAACCCATCATGACGGTGTTGCATGACCGTATACAGGAAACTTCACTGGAGAAAGTAAGCACTGTTAATTGGACAATCATCATCATCAATAAAATTATTATTGTTACTTCTTTTTTTGGAAGTATTTTTGGTTGTTCGGTTGTATAGTGTAGTTGCATTTAATTACCCCTTTAATGTAACTATTATTATTGTACGTTTACGAGACAACGCTCATTTTACGCCATTTTTTGCCTCATTTTTGGGTAGAGTAGCTCGGATCGCCTTGAAGTAATTATTTATGCAACTAGTAGAATGGAGAATGGGTGAAAGCGAGAGTGGGTGGTTGTTCTAGAATGGAGAAAGTGACTGTAACTTTAAACCTTATTATTTTTTATTCATTCGGTTGATTAACTGTGAGCGGCATTTGCACATTGTAATTTATCGGGTTTTTGGGTAGTATTATTAAATATTGAAACAAAACAATATGTACAATTCTACGACAAATACAGCACATGTGATGAGTACATTACATTATCATAAAATATACTATGTGGATGCGAAACCAAAGATGGCGATTACTATGAAAATGACAAAGTTTAAACTACTACATAATATGCATCACCGTTAAACTAACTTCCCATAAAACTATCTATTCTGTTAGAGCAAAAGTAAAACTAATTTTTTGAAAGTAGTAAGTAATAACAACTTTTTTCCGTTGCAACTGACATAAATTTGTGTCGTGTACTTTCCTGTGGTGTAAACTAATTTGATTAAACCGTAATTACATTGGACATATTATTCAAAAACTCACGTCAAAATGTGATGCCGTCATTTGTGCCAGTTGGCCAGACTTCTTTACGCTGTTAAAGCAAAATCGCCTCTATGATAACAGCTTTTTTTAAAAACTGTACTTTAGTATGAAATATATTTACACTACCACCACTTACGTCACAACAAGAAAAACTTTTAACATAACAAACACTAATTAATTTTCTTGTTATCTTTTTGAAAATACGGAAATTATTTTGTGCATTTGCTGGAGTATGCAAGTGAATATGTTTTTGAGGACACTGTATTACCTATGTATGACCCGTTGAAACGGGTGAAAAGTACAGTACCTCAAATGCATATGGAAAATATGAATTTTGCTATACCTTGAATGCACAATAATCTAATTATTTGTTTATCCTTATTTATTTTATGTAAATGTATATTAACCCTATTTCATTGTGAGACTTGGGTCAAATATATTAATCGGTTGATGATGTAATGTTTACCCCAATGGTAAATGTGCTAGATATAGTAAATACTTACGTGCAATGCAACTTGAAAATTATTGGAGTAGATGTTTGTTCAAATATGTTCTCTTTATTTTTATTGTAAAAACTTTTAAAATGTGCTATGCATGTGTCTTATGCTACTTTACGTATATTTTTAGACCTGAAACAACTGGAAGATCTGAAGACAAACAGGATTACCAGAATCCTAACAACTGATTTCCCCCAATATTTTGCCCTCGTGTCAAGGATTCGTCAAGAGGTCCATGCTGTGGGGCCAGAAGGTGGAATGGTTTCATCTACGGTTGTTCCACAAGTTCAAGCTGTGTTTCCTGGTGGAGCTCTTACCAAAAGGATTAAAGTTGGGCTTCAGGTAAGCAAATTACGGGGAACCAAGTCAGGTCCAACAAAAAAGATTATTGTAAATAACATTCCTAAAAAGAAACGCTTTGCCCTCATATGGTAAAATAACATCTTCAGACAACAAACGACATATATGTATATTTCTTTTGCAAAACTTGATGTGACATAAAATTAACCTTTATTCTTTTCCAAAGTCGCTCTTTATGTACATCCAATCCAAAGAAAAAATGTTCAGAATGTATGAAACTAAAATTTTTTTTTTCTCAAACAATCTTTTTAACAACGAAAAAGAATAAAGTACAACTAAAAGATCAAAAGTGCGGAATGAACATTACAGAGCAGTTTTAGCTATTTTGACATTTTAAATAACAAATACTTAATCAACAGTATTAATTGTTGGTTGTGCGGTTTACAAAAGAAATCCAGAAAGTCAAAGCAGTCGTTATGTCATAAAAATTAATGTAATGGGGGGTATTAGAAAACTTCATTGAATGTGAAAGAAAGAGGAAAGATAGGAAAACAAGCAGTTTGGATTTGTCGTGAAAAAAGACTGTCAAAAAAATGCAAAGTCACAATCTTCTCACGTTACATATTATACCATAAAATCGATGGAACAACTATGAAAAAAATACAATAAACTTGAAATGGAAACAGTATACTACTTACAAAAAAGCTAAATTAACAGGTTGACTTATTTAGAATAAATATTGCTAGATAGGATAATACCCAACCAATATCGTTATCAAAATTTGCACTAATGAAGACGTAAGAACAACCATTGATTAATCAAATCAAAATAGTCACTAGTACTTTCTCTTGAATAGTTATTGTGAACATCACACCTTTGCTTATCCTTGAAACTTTTCAACTCTCTATCATCTCACCATACCATAAACACAACAGCATCATACAATTTTCGCACACTTCTACTCAATATACAAATCTTTAACACACTTGTAGCTTCTCCAAGTGCCTAACATCATATATAAAAAAAAGAAATCTAAAAGAAACATATTGTACGAAATTATAAGCGAAAATGCAAATCATTCTCTGTGAGAAAATAATATTCATGTTAATGAAGATGAAATAACTTTTAACTAATAACACAAAATATCATAAATTGAAGCACTTGTTGGCAGTGCACAGCACTGAAATTTCTCTGTACCTCTTTAATGAAGTAACAAAACACTATTTTTTTCTGAAGCATAACTAAAATTATCACGATAAATCGCATACAAATTCTCACTTCCTTCTAAGTATATATATGTAGCTTCCCCCTACTACATTTGTAGCATCCAACTAGTTTCAACAATAAAACCAATCTATGTAGGGCAAATACTTTTACACAATTTCAACTTCCTTGCTACAGTACTGCCGCCATTCATACCGTGTAGAATAACATTGAAGACTTTGTCGGTTCCTATTGTTGATGCGACGTGCTAAAATGCAATGCTAAGGCTAAAGTTCAGTATCAATTGTTTAGTAGTTGTGTAAGTTAAAACAACATTTTTAAGATAAGAAATACAATACCATACTTAAATTATAGTAGCAGTATCATACTACCTGTAACTACAGCATACAAATGGCTTGTACAATAACTTTCGGTAAATACAAAATTTAGCCTTTTATAGCAAACCAGTGACTAAAGTCCTCCAACAAATTTCATCAATCAATCTTACATTATTAAAATCATGGAATTTAGTAGATTTGATTCAGCTAAATACAATTGAGCCATGAATATCTAAATTATAGCTGCTTGTAAAAAAAATCTGTTACTGTTTAAAAATTCTATACAATAACTACCTGTTAGGAATAAATAATACAAATCTATAAGCTAATACTTACCTACAAATTCTAAAACATACAAAACAGTAGACCAGGTTATCAATTGGTTGTGCATTAAAGATGATAAAAAGATTACGAAACCAGAACTGTGAAGCAGTCTCTTTAATAGTTCAAGAGAAACATATTATTACAAATCTAATCTATGCAAAAATTTTAAAAGTGTACATAACTGGTAGGGAAAAAATTAAAATGAAACTAAAAAAAATGACATGTTCAATGCTAGAAGAAGATATAGGGAACAGTGAAAATATACGAATATACTCATCTGTTGTTATTGTCTTCAATTTGTTAATGGATCGCGTATAACGAGCGAATGCCACTTTGAGATTCCATTTGATTGGTAGGAAAATATTAATTTTATGAAGTCTTTAACATCAACTTTTGGAAAAAATACAAAAATTGACTTAATATATATTTCATAACAATCATCATAATAATATCCCCCATTCATTTAATACTACTATTATATATGTACATCATACAGTAATAATAACCTTAGAGTGGAATGCTAGTCCAAATTTGAAATTGTCATTATGTCCATGTTATTTACATTTTCACATTGTAGTATGTGATATATTATAGAGTCAGATTTTAATTCAACTTACTATTCCAGATAACTGAAAAACTGATCTCACTGTAGAAATTCTATACAAATATACTAATTACTGTGTGTTTGTATGTCTGGGTTGATGTTTTGTGGCTGTATATTATACTTTAAAATGTAATTTTGAGTATTCTTATGAATGAGTTTTGTCCGGATCCTTTCCTAAAAAATGAAAGGAAAAGGGAATCCGCCCAATAAAACCGAAAAATTAAAACACTAAAAATGTCTACGCTTTCTGTCGTCCTTCTTGTTGCTCTTTACCTCTAGCTCTATTTATCTCTCAAAAAAGTAGTTCACTTATTTATCTTGCCATCTGTCTGCCTTTCAAATGATACATTACGATATCACGCATTATCAAAAGGAAACATACAAAAAAACTTGTCAAAAAAAATTATTAAGCAAGTATGAGAGCAGTGGAAAAGTTTTATTGTGTCTTTTCTCTTCTAGTTATTCAAGTTGATTAATTAATAATAGACTTTAACTCATGTGCATTACGTGTGATTTTTCTTAAAATATTCTAAATACGTATTTTCCTTATCCTAATCCGTTTCAACATTCTTCATGCTACTACTGTGTAGTTTTTACCTTGAAAGTTTCAAAATGTAAAGACACTAAAATACTGATATGACTCAAGAAGGTCCCGCTTTTTCAGATTTATTGGGCTGACTCCCGTGAAGCCGGAGCAAAATCTCTTTTATTCTTCTTGTAACTCTTAAAAGGTTACATTCGATATTTATCCTTTCAAACAAACTGTTATCTTTTTTCTAGTTAAAAATGATCTCTTTATTTTGCATTGACAATCCTCTCTTTTCTCATTTCTTCTGTATTACATACATACTTTTCATTTGTACTTTTTCATTACGTTTTTCCTATGTCATGACTTATTTCTTTGGGGCCTCCTTGCTTGAATATATCAATATTTATAAACGTGCTTATCCACTGCTTCTCACACTTTTGGGTTGTCCATATACAAAGAAAATTGATCCTGTTTGGATGCATCCTTAACGTCCATCCATATTTTGCATTATTAACTCAATCGCGAAGCGCATTTTTTACAATTACTAACTCTCATTTTAAGTTTGTTGTAAGATATTTTTTTCAACTTTATTTGAGTTAAAAATTTAATTTGTCTGTTTTTTTTTGCTTTTTTGTTTTTTGTCGGTTTTTGTTTTGAAAACACATCTTTGTTTGATTGGATGCTGACATGCTGATGGAATATCCATAACTGTCGTGAACGCATGGAATAAT
>JAHZMZ010003282.1:0-12163 GCA_027743805.1 Lepidocyrtoides sp. E14 | reverse complement strand
CGTATTCTCACAACAGGAAACATTCGCCTGAATAAATGTAACAGTGACAAATATCAATAACAGCAACGCTAATACGAATCTCATGTCACCCCAAAAAATCTCACCCCTTTTTACTTTCTCCACTTTTACGCAAACTAAATTATTTCAACGTGTAAAAATTATACCTTCCACTTTTTGTCACAATCATTTCATTTGTCAATCCATGAAATTTCTCCCAAAGATCTCTGTCTTCCAGCATCACACGAGGACTGACTGATGGCACTCCAGACTCATCGTCTATCGCACCCCCTCCACTGGTGCCGCCACTTCCAACATGTCCACCGCCGGCGGATGATGATCCAGATGTTGATTGCTGATGGCTCGATATTAACTCATGACCTAGTGGTACATGATCATGATAGCATTTCTTTAGTCACCTTTCTTTTTTCAAATTTGAAGATAGCATCATTGTAAAGTTAACATATTAAACTTTGGAAACTTTGCGAGAATAAAACATGCACGAGACAAGATCAAGATGTGAAACTTAAATGAATACAAAGTCAAAACAATAATTTCTTGTCTGAAGTCAAAAAATATATTGATCGTTTGTAGTCAAAATCAGATTTGTCGCCATTATTTAAATGCACCGTTCTTTGTAATGCCGATGCCTTACCCTTTTTATGAGCTTGAGGAGACACAATTAAGTACCATAATAACAAAAAGAGGTTAGACGGCACGGGCTCTAAATGTAAGCTTGAATAAGTCTGTCCAATTCAGAATGATGCTTATTAGGCAAAACGCGTGAATTAAGGTTAGGTTAAAGAGGATCATAAAAGGAGTAAATGAAAACCTGATGCTGATGAAGTTGGAGACGAGGAGGCTCCTCCAAGTAAATTATGGGATGTACTTAAAGGGTCCACTAAAGGATTAACTGAAGACGACAAAGCCGAATGATGTTGATGATGATGACTCAGTACAGCTGCAGTCCCAACACCAAATTCAGGATAAGGGGATGTCGGTGTTGATGGCCAGCAAGCTGAAGAAAGTCCTGTCGATGGAGGATAACCCATCGCTGCAGCAGCAGCGGCAGCGGCGGCGGCCGCTGCTGCTGCTGCCGCTGCCGCTGACGGAGGTGGAGGGCCATAAAAGTCGTAACTGGATACTCCGCCAACTTCCCCACCATATCCGCAAGTGGAAGAGCCCGTTCCAGGAGGCGAATATTTTGATACGGGGTAACTTGAGATTGGTGACAAACCCACATTTTCAACCCCATTTTCTACATTGCAGCAATAAAACCTATTCCCTGTACCCACCCCACCCACTACACTTAACAGGGAAGAGCTTGATGTGTTGTTGTTGTTGTTATTGTTATGATGAGGTGGACTTCCATTAGTGTTGCCAGAAGATGCCGAATTGTTTGTGTCGATGGACAAGCAATTATTACTTTCCGTCTTGACCGAACAACTTCCATGATTACTAGTGACGCTACTTCCAGAATTGCTATTATTATTATTACACGACTTTCTTGACTTTTTTATGCGGATGATGAGAAATGGTTGTACCACCACCTCCACCTGTAGTGTTGTTGACAGTGACACTGCTCAATGCCTTCTGCATCTTGAAAAAAATGTCACTTTTTCCCCGTATTACTTATTATTATGATTATTACTTTTAATTGCTTTACGCACTTTTTGTTAAATAAAAGCTGATAATAACTATCCTAAATGGTAGCACGATCCCGATAATACATACATGTGCGTATTATGCAATCCAACATAAGCACACACAACCTGTTATACTTGACACTTGCACACTTTATCGCGAACAACTTATAATGATGTTAATAAACAAAAATATTTTATATGTACTAATAATTTTAGCGGGTATTTGATGAAGAGTCCTTGCAAAGTAACACTGGCCCATTAGCTTCTGGCCGTTATCATTATTCTTTTTTATCACTTTGTTTCATCTACTCTGTCTCTGTGTATGTGTACTTTGGTTGGGCATTTCGTTGGACACATTTCATGCACATATTATACGTAGGTACACACCTTCATTCATATGTACATGAAGCAAAAATATTTTTTTCCCAAAGATTTGCTAAATTTTATTATTAGCCTAGTGATTATGATGATTTTGTGAAGGCGTGAGAAAATTATAACTTTTTCGTCATAATAATATAACAAGTAATGCTAACACACTTACACACAGAAGCTCACAACTCTATCGTATCTTCTTCCGATGCTGCTGTAAAATGACACAACAAAGATGAAAGGAATGAAGGAAAAAAAATACTTCGCCCTTACTCTCTGTGTTTCACAGGTACATGCGACAAAGAGCACTATTATTAGACCCAACTTGATGATGCGAAGAGATGATGATGATGATGATGGTGTAGAAGAACAAGAATTAAAAAGTTTGTTCTTATCAAACTTCTTGATGATATCAGAACATGTAATATGATAATATTATGCATATCACCATAAATATATGTATAATGCAAGTTTCAACAATAATTGTATGGCGAGCACTCAGCAAAGTTCACAACTCACGACAACCAAGTGAGATATTTTCAGTTGGATTAGTTGATTAGCAGGAGATGACTGAATAACTGACTGCCACTGGCCTGCTGCGTTTCTGAAGTTGTGGTTTGGTTTCTTGAGGGAGAAGAAGGTGATAAGATGAGATAAAGAGATGAAACAAAACTGTGAAATAGTTTTTTTTTCTCTCAAAGTTTCTTTGCCATCATCATCTTTAGATGAAAATATTATGTATATGCAATGTTGAAAACTCTCTTCTCTCCCTTTTTCTCCCTGTTTACCAAGTCAAAAGATTTACGTCTTCATCACCATCATCGGATTTCATATATATACCATTAATATTTACAAAGCTTCCTAGTCTTCTTCTTCTTCTTCATCATCATCTCAATCATCATCACATAATCCATGTAGCATCCAACCAAAGAAGCACCTGCGAGACAGGTATCATATAATATGTTATTGTTGTTGCTGTCCAACGAGAAGCCACCGTTTTAAAACCATTATAGCGATGGGGTTGTGGTAAGAGAACATTTTATGTTTGCTCTTAGTCTACTATTTGCTTTAGAAAATAAATGTATTCGTCTAGAAGAGTCGCTATTATAAACTGTATAAATTACAATTCACTCGTGTGCTAATTTATGTTAAACACAAAACGCATTTGGATGGACGTGAGTGATGATGAAATAGGTAACTTGGTATTAGAGATAATCATGCGTCATATTGCCTATTATAATAAAAACATAAGTTGTCAAAACACAAAAAACAGGGGGCATTATTGTAATATATGAGGGAAGAATACCTCTTTTGCATTGTGTCTGTCATAATATTTTTTTTTTCGAAAGGTATGAAAGCATTAAAGTAAACAGAATTATTATAATAAAACATGATGGACAATAAGATTCAGCTCTATATCCATGTATAAACTTTTGCAACGCAACGTGAAAGAAAGGTGCGCACACAGATTATTATACAGGCTCAGGTACATTTTCTTATTTTTTTATTTGGTGAGCAAGGGAAAGAGAACGCCTACTTGCTGGGCTCATGTCTTGATTAGCTGGCGAACCAATGGCATCCGGTTGAGATCTTTGAGAGAGGGATGGTCCTTTTCTCATTGAATCTCTTGATTTCAACGTAATATTCTCATTGAAAAGGGAAAAAAGGATACAATGTTTGTTATATTGTGCACTTACCAAAGATGCTTCTTGGCTACCTGCTGAGCTGCAGAGAGAGGATGATGATGATGATGATGATAAATAATGTATTGTAACTTTGTAAAGCTGTGTTTTTGTGGTTTGGCGGAGGTGATGATGAAGTCGGCCATGCCGAAAAGTAAAAAGGGGAGAAAAAGATGCATCCATGATGATGTTGTCATCATCATCATCTCAATTGTGTGTTCTATGCAATGCTATTTTAATAATGATTTGATGATGATAAACTGTTTATTACGTTTGATCGACGAGCCTAGCTGAATAGTAAAACCCATATACCACCGTGATGTATGATTTTTGTTGTTTGTTCATTTTAAATTTCATAAGAGTTTTTATTCCTTTATTTAGTAGAAAAACCAGAATTAATCGCAAGTAAAAACGTATTAGAGATTGGGTGATCAGTGCGATCATAAAATAGAAAAAATGTACAAAATAACTTGATAGAACAGATTAAGACTTGCGTGTAGTGATGTAAGTTTTGTATGTATGTATATACGATGTGTGCATCAATGATGCATAAATGATATCGTAAAATATCAAATATTGTTTAAAACATGTAGGGATGAAACACATTGTTCAGAAAAATCATTATTTATAATCTTGATTGAATTTTCTCAACTTGCTAATTAATGAACGAACTCGTTGAATTGCAGCAATAAAAGCTGCTTAGGCATATATGTATGCAATATATAGTTAATATAGATAATTAGTATGCATAATAAATCGATATTATGTAGAATTATAAAGACAGGAATAACTTGCCTGTTGATGTCCACCTTTGTTTTTCTAGAGTGCAATCAACTTTGGACAAGAACGCGGTAAGAACACCCGGGGTATTTTGCTTGCTAGGTGAATTTTGGGGAAGAAGTAGTTGGTAAAAAGTTTAGATTTTGTCTCAGGGTCTCTGCATTCAAATGTCCCCGATGCTTAAGCTTAATGGGTCAAGTGCTAAGATCTTCTTATGAAATATCAGATTGATGCACAAGTCGCTAGCGAGTGACGATAATTTGCAATGCTTACCAGAATAAAGGCGAGTAGAGACTTTGAAGAAAGCAAAAATGCTAGCAAGTAAAATGAGGAAAATATTGGCTCAATCATGAATTAAAAAAACGACAAATAGTAATAGTAAACACTAAACACACAGAGTATTTATGCCTAATTCTTCCGACTACTTACGCCTTTACGAGAAGCCAACTAAAATTTCACCTTAATGCACGCCCGCGAATAATTGTAGTATCAATTGTTTTTACAAAAATGTACATGTTTGCCAACAAACCATACCTACCTACTTACTGGTTTTTACTATCGTTTATCTTTTTTATATGATATGAGCGTATGAAGCACATATTTTGGCTGTGAAGGCATAAAAAGAGAAATTTCAACATGATGACTTGGGTGTACCTGTGTACTTGAGAAAAAAAATAATGAAAAATCATATTTTCAATGGAAAACTAAATTAGATCAAATCAAATCATTCAGACACTCTTGTTTGTATATTAATCACCTTTCCAGTACGTAAATTGTCTTAATTAGCAGTTACGTGAGTGTGTCTAAAATTGCAAGTATTAATAAATGTGAAATTACAAGGCAGCGTAGAGACGACTTGGTTTATGAGATGACTGTAAATTCAACTTTGAAGTGGAATTGTCGGCTTCCTTTGACACTTAAATGTTATTAGGCCAAGATGAAGATAAGTCATGATCCCATTCATTCCGTTCGACAAATACTTACACTTAGCAGTCTACTCAAAAACATGGTATCCAATTTTAAGCAAGCGCCGATAAATGTGCATGAATGAGCCTGGGTCTGTATAAAAAACAATAGAAATATACGCAATAACACTACGTTAATTTTATTGTGAGGCTTATCCCATTTAATATACCGAATAAATATTATCAACACAACAATGAATACATTAGACTTTACTATTAAATGATTATGGGGTTATAAAAGTTAGAGTCTTCTTTTCTTTCGCAACAACAACATGATCATCATGATAAAACAGTATTAAAAGAGGTAGTAGCAGTAGTAGCTAATGATGAGATTCAAATATATTTGAAAGGTAGAAAAAAAGTGAAGACCACACAGAAATGAGTACATCCATCCGCGCCATCCGTTCCTATTTCTTTCCATTGATGAAAGTAACGACTGCCGGGAATAAAAGGTTTTATTATATTTGATGATGTGAAGTCGCCGAATTAGGAGTTTTAAATAATCCGGGTGGCACCACTTGAAGAAAAATCCTCTAATATCCCTGTGTTGCTACTGTTGCAGCGCCAAGAGGGAAGAAAGAAGAAGATCAAAGTTGAAACATTGGATGTTATTGAGGGCTAAAGTGGGGAACGAGGAGCAGCTCCACTTCAAAATAACTGAAAATGAGTCAGGTATATTTTGATTGTGGTGACGTAAAAATGCTGGATGAGAAAAAGGTAAGGTGAGGTGATGATAATTATATTACGCTTACGCTAGGGTTTCATAATAGTCGGCATCATTTGAAGTCCGAAGAAAGAAGAGAGCTCAGTATCATCATCATCGTACTATCATTATTACTATTACCATCCTTGACAATTGTAGCAGTAGTATAACTGCAGCATTATTGAAAACTAACTGATACAATGGTTTATGGCTGATGATGCAGCAATCAGACGAGATTATCACCGGATGGCACGGTAGAGTTTTCTAGTAGCCTTACCAAGTGGATTTCATTGGGAATTTTGTTCATTCATTAAGGAGAGTTTTTAGCTTATTTTGAACTTTTGGGTATTTTTGCTTTCCAGAAACGTTTTTGCTGACAAGGCAGTGTATGGATTGAGACGAGAAATAATAGTCTACAATTTCTAGGTAAAAATATATTGACCTCTTCTGTGCACCTCATTCAGTTTTTGGTGTACCTATGGATTTGATATATTCATTGTAAAAAATACGCATTTTGGAGGCATGAATTGAAGTTTGAATGTCATGTTTGGGGTACAAAAAGTAATAATGTTAAATGCATGTGTGTGTGCATAAAGCATTTAGATATTTTTGTGTACTGTTAGTACGCGTACGTGTCGGCAATTCTTAAGAGGTGGTGCTAGTGGCTTAGAAAGAACTTCTCTCGAAGGATAGTGCAATAAAATTTTTATAGCATCTTCTTTATTCTCTCGACTTTGAGAAACGAACAAGAAAGGGTCTTTATTCCGCATTCTTTAAAACTGATGCTGATGGAAATACATGTAAAGAAGGAATACCATTATTAGTAATGGACTAGGTACAGTATATTATGCAATGCGTGTTTTTTTGTTCCATCAGGTAAAGTTAAAAAGTGAGATTTTTCTTCTTCCTGTTTACTTTTCTTTATTCGTTTTCTTGCTGTTCGTACTTGTTTAGTGCTTCCATTGTAATATATTTGTATTCAATGACAGTATTGATAACTTTGAAAAGTTCACATGCAGTGGTTCCTTCATTCACTTGTTCAAAATTTTCTGAGAGAGAAAATTTTAAAAAACTCAGGTCTAGAGTCTAGTTTCTTTATTGCAAGTACCAAAAAGAGTAACGTTGAGAAGCCAACTACAACATGATAAGAAGTAAAAAGCTGAACAATCGGAGAGTGTACAAATCATGATGATATTTCTTCATACTTTCTTCACAGCATAAGTGGTGCAGGTAGAAGAAGCAAGTAACGTAATGTGCTCAACTTTATATATTTTCCTTGCTTGTACGGTTTCTTGTGAAAAGACCAGTGCTTCCATCTCAAAGGAGTTGACTGAATTAATAATAGGTACATCTCTTAATGTGCTCAACTTTATATATTTTCCTTGCTTGTACGGTTTCTTGTGAAAAGACCAGTGCTTCCATCTCAAAGGAGTTGACTGAATTAATAATAGGTACATGTCCTGTGAAGTTGTGAAGAGAAAGTTTTTCTTTCTAGAGCTCAGCCGCCGGGCCCCAGCGTATCAGTGCAGTTTCATGATATGAATTTCTATTTTAACAGACGTTACAACTTTTTTTTTACTCTTTATTCATTAATATCCTTTGCATTGTCTACACACTATTTTTTATTAATTAGTAACTTGAGATTTGATAATCTTACTGAACGCGCATGCACATATATTTGCTATGCAAGTGCGACACGTCAGTCCAAACAAACCAAGTGGGGACTGAGGTATTTGCGAGGATAAAAAGCAGATATTAAAGTTATTGACCCAGTATATGAATGCCCACTTAGTCAAAGTCAATAAATTTTGTAGTTTCTTTATACATGTTTTATCAAAGACGAATTTATTATCTAGAGATGAAATTAAATTATAATTTATTCACAAAACCATCGTAAATGAAAGCCTCTGGAGACAACAACATTCCTACCCTTATCGTAAAATTATATTATTACAGGTAGAATTACCAGTATTTAACTTATTTTTTTTACAGTCTGTACCACATACAGCATAAGGACAGTTATTAAACTACCAGTAACGAACTGATTAATCGATAAATAGGATTTTAATAAAATAAGACAATATACAATATATCCATGAACAAAAAAATACTGAGATCAACGTCTGAGATTAGCCCGATATCATTTCTCCTTTGCCGTTTGATGCTTTCATTTTAAACTTTACGCCAGCCACTGGCCTCATTTTCCTCATATTTGTGCTGAGGGTTATCTCCTTCTCAAGCCCATTTGAAGGCGACTTGTAGTCAAACATTGTTGAGGATTTGAAAGCAATTCTAGAACTGTAATACATAGTGCAATAAATATGTGGCAAAATAAAACTTATTTTCACATGTAGGTATGCACAGTTTAATAGATTTTCAATGATGTAAATGTGCAACCACATTACCTTAAGTTCAAGCACACAGTTAGCGCTGGAACAACCACACAGCTTTTAGCGTGGTTAGGAACAGACTTAACAGGGATCATTCTGAAATAATTACACAGAAACATCATGCAACAATGCATCAACATCAATCTTGTTTGAAATAGTTTGTGACGCACTATTTTAAATTTTTTCTCCTTCGACAGCATTAGTTGCATTATAAACAAATGATTGTTTTAATACTGATGACTAAAGTTTATGCCTTTTTGTCTATGAATGTCTTTATCTTCACTGAAATTAATAATTATTGCCATTCAGTAGAAATTGTCACTATTTTTTGTCCATTGTGTATTCAAAAAAATGCTACGATCCACACACATCCCCAGTTACGCAAATTTGAAATGCACCGATCTGCAAATTTTTTTTATTACGTTTATTAACAGATATATCACATTGATCACACTGACGCGATGCCTTTTGACAAACCCACGTCCACCATTTGACTTTACTACAACCAACAACTTTCAACAAAGTTTTAATTGTGCACCTTTTTCAACAAGGTGTAAACCTTAACTGGCATGATATAGTGCAAATGCTTTTTCCTTTATCATCTTCACAAACTATGCCTTTTTGCAACATCAAAACAACTAAAGACCATTGAGGCTGGTATTTGTACCAGATTGCAAACGTCCTCCTGTTACTCACCTTTAAAAAAATTAAAATAATGTACGCACGTGGCACATAAACAGACTATAAAACTAGACCTAGATAAATTCAGTCATATATTGATTAATTCATTAAGCCATGTGCATAAGTACATAGGTATGTATGAATTCGTACTTCAACCACGCTTTTCAAAACAAACATAACCGTTCTCTTGTGACCGAATGAACAGTAAAACTAATGTGTGTCATGCACGCGAAACTCGGAGTTGGTGAGTTCCTGCTCATCGCAGTAAGAAAACAGATTTTTTTTATCTAGGTAAATCTCCTCATGAATTGTTTCTTTAGGTTCTTGCAGTGAGTACAATATAACAACCAAGTAAAATGTTGATTGATTAAACGGCATTCCTTTACTTGTTGTATGTAAGTACCTACCTATGCATAGGTATACAAAAGTTCCTTCCGCACACGCGCATATATTATTACATAAGTTCTCCCGGTTGCTTACCAAAATCAGGTTTTTTATCATGGTGCTTCACGCTTGTTAGCTCCACTTTTCACTGCCTACCTGCTTGTATTATTCATGTACCGAGGTTAGTTTTATGCGTTGTTTATAAATAGAGCAAATTATATGCTTGGATTGGAGTTAATCATGAAATTCATAAATAAGTGAAATGTGAATTTACACGAGCGGAACAATGAAAACATTATTATGGTCAACAAATAGGTCACGTCTCGGAATATGTTTAACTCTGTCCCGTCTTTTTATTATTGTTTTCTTTTTCTCAGCTAATGAGATTGTCTAATTCAACGAAATTACAACCTATAAGCTCACTAATACAGCAAATCACAATACGTGTTTACATGTCTGTACAAACAAAATAATATTGCGAATTTGTCATATTGTTCATATCAAACAATTTTTCATGTATTTTACGTCACCTTAGTCTACACACATAAACAATACTAATGTATATTATACGATTATCAATATTATTCAAGATTACCCCTGCCCATTTTAAAATACCACAAGTGAAAAACACGATTTGTCATTCGTAGCGCTTTGTATGTATATTGTAGGTACATAATATGAGATTATCATCTTTCTTGAAATCATTACAAATTATCTCAAAACTTACGATTATTCAAAAACTGACTTACAAACTAACTACAGTTGTGTGTAAATAAATGCAATAATTCCATCATTTAATTCACCGCAGATTACCAGCACATTTAAAATAGCAGAAAATGAGCATGATAAAGTTTAAACTATTTTTTTGACTACTTATTGATCGATGTATATTATTATTTAGGTAAATTCAATTGGAAATGTTAATCTAATCCAGCATATACGTATAATATGTTGTGTTCAACTGAAAATCACATTTGGAATAGGATTTATTTTTTAAAAACATTATTAACCATTAAAAATATTTGGAAAGACATGTTATCATTTGATTGTCAAGTTTGGCAACATATTTGGAAGGTTCATGAAATTTGTTTTTAAAGATTTTCAGTACATTTTGTCGTAGTGGTAGACATGCGTTTAGTCCTGGTTAAGTTTACGCCAGACAGGTCATTTGACCCTGGGCTAGCATTAAAATTTCACGTTTCTCTTTTGGAAATCTTAGTTCTCGACCAAGACTTCGGGCCTCTTCCAACTCACTCTCGGCTTGCACAAGTTCCCGATCTACAAACAAAATTGGTAGGAAAATATTTTACGTTCAGAAAAAACGCTTACTGAATTTTGTGCGTTTTCGTATTTAAACTTACGAATAGTTGCTGGCTGAAGCTCTTCCCTGGCCACCCAATCAAGGGCCATTTGTCTTCTCATTGTGTCATCGAGAGTTCTTCTCGAATAGTGAGCTATCACTTCTTGCTTTGAGCACTGTCTTTCTCTCATGGCTCTTAAACTACCATTCCAATGAAGGAGTTGAAATACCGTCATCATTTCTTGAAACTCCAGCATTGTTCTTCCTTTTGCTGTATTTAGCATCACACGGAATGCCTCCACACCAGCGGAAACGTCGTCTGCTAATGCACCACTCCCTCCACTAGCACTTCCTCCATTGGCTGCATCTCCCACAGCTTGATTGATAAACTCATCAGTGATTCTTCGACTCAACACAAGCATTCCTACCCCCTTCCACTGACGAACCCCCCACACTTGGAGAACTTGGTGCACTGGTAGCATTTCCATCTCCACCAGCAAATTTCAACGTCCAAAACTCCTGAAGTGCTTCCACTACATTCACTGCGCAATGAAATTATCATTGAATTATGTTTCATTTAAATTTGTCAGCATTGTCAAATTTTTCTTCAATTTTCTCACCTCGATTCCCTCCATGATGATGACCACTGCTCCCATGCAAGTGATGATGATGATGGGATGGCGAACCATAATTGTTCCCGGAAGACCTCGAACTCGCAAAACTTCTCACCACTGCTTTGACAGCTTCACGAAGCTCCATATTATTCATTGTACTTGCTGATGACATTTTGTCGCACTGTTATATAAAAGCAAAAAAAATCCGGTCCCGTTTTTCTAAAAAGCCGTCTACGTATTTACAACTGCAAAAATTACCTCGTCTAAAAATATGCTTTCAAATTCAAATTTGATTGCCCATACCAATCCAACAAGTTGTTTTTTTTTAAAAAAAAAGTGTCTCCTTCTGCAAAGTCAAAGCATTAGAAAATCCACCACACTTTTAGCACAAATCTCACACCTACTCTTCTGCTATCTAAACTAATCTGCATTTAAGTGTGCATACATTGTTGTTATCTTAATTCTTCCTTGCATATGTGAATGTACATGTAAATATCGTCTCTCTGTCTAGTACTACTCCTTTCCTCTCTTGTTCACCTTTTCTTTTTATTGCAGTTGCTAATGCAAAGCTGTCCATCATTATCATATTTAATAATAACTGCACAGTGCAAACACACAAGCACAATAGGAGAAAAACGACTAAGTATAAGAA
>JAHZMZ010003281.1:0-13166 GCA_027743805.1 Lepidocyrtoides sp. E14 | reverse complement strand
TCTCTTTATCGTACTATTATTCTTGCTGATGAATCTCAAAAGGTCCCATTATTGTAAAATTAAAATCCCCTAATGTATCAGCTTAATACCTGCGTCCTATCCTATGTCATATAAGTTTTCGGTGTCTGTGACACATCTGGAATCTGGATTTCAGGACCTCTGGGCTTTGTAATTTGTATCATGTAGCGTGCTGGAGTTACTCATCACCATTTTCAGGGATGCGCTGGAAACCCGTCCCGATGTTGTTTCCTCATGTCACACGAGCAGATCAAGTAAAATTGTACGTACACATACTTACACAAATAGGGGAATAGGAGATGTTTTGAGCGAAAAATGAAGAGAAGTTTGCCGATATAAAAGACATCTGTAAATAGTGTAATATGCAAAAACATTGAACATGTTACCTTTTCCAAATTTTGAAGTGAAAGTACTGAATGATTTTGCTGTGCTTGTAAATTTTCAAAACGTTGGATTGAGTACCGTGTGTTGCGCTTGCGTAGCTGTACATGACAGTTAAAATATGTCAATACAAATTATTAGTTCCATCAGCCACCAATAGCATCAAATGAAAAAAATTTCGTTGTAAGTGAATGTGATTGTCAAGCCTCAATTGCCTGCAATATTAATTGATTACTGACGCCCGCTTAAAGGTGTGGATATAACAGACAGGTAAGTATTACATGTAGACAGACAACGTATTTCCTGCCTTTTAATGATGTTCCAACTTCCTGGAAAAATTCGTATGTACAATTCGCATGCATAATTTATTCCTCCAAGCTTTCATTCATATTGTGAATGTAGCAACTGCGCACATAGGTATTTTACATCAGTATCGTCTTGTGTAATTTTAGGATTTGTGTGACAATGATGATTACAGCTAAACTTTTGAAATTGTCATTAAGTGAACACCGCTTGCTGACAACTGCTGCAAAAACATTATTTAGGAGCTCAAGCTACTTAACTGAAACCGGTACAAACTTTAAGTTTAAACGCAATTCGTATCAATCAACATAATTACATTAATTTTTTGGCGTGTATATACGCTACACACACGTATGCATTTATTATGCAAAATTTATTGGTTTCCGTAGGTGGAAATACAGGTTCGCTACACACATCCTGTTGTCAGTATGCAGGGGCTGAATGGAGGAAAAAGTAAGGAAATCTATGGTGGGATTAGAAATCTTAAATTTAAGTCATTCATTATTTACTGCCCTCTTCAGTGGCAGAAAACCGATTTGCTATTATTACGTGTGGAACGTTTTAGAATTTAGGCCTAATAGTTACTCCATATTTATTGTGAATATTTAGACGTGGCCAACCTGCAAATCCTAATGCATATGGACCTCTAACAGATGGGCCAGATTATTCATACCTGGATGGACGACCGACGCCTGTTGGATATGGTAAGCTGCTACGGGCATCAGAGCAGAAAGAAATTACGGTAATGATAAATAAATGAATCAAAACTATATATATTTGTGCTTTATTATTGCACTTACAAACACACTTATTATTAAATATATGTGGATTTTTTATGTATTAACCCCTAGAGCAAAATTATGAAGCTAAGCTCTGAAGTGGACTTTGCTGTCGCCCATGATTCTGTCGTAATTCAAAAAGAGAAGGAACGGAGGGAGAAAATCATCAAAAATAAACTGAAATCGAAAGGAAATTTACCTCCGGAAGTCATTTCCTAGTCACTCACTTCTGCCATTCCTTGGCATCGGAGCTACAAATTAATATAATCATTTTATTATTAAAGGAAAAGTTGGAGAATTTTTTTTGTTAGAGTGAGAAATTGTAGTAAAGAAATATGTAAAGTTCAGATATCACAGACCACAGTAATGTATTGTTCTTTTTCTTGTATTGACTAAGGACTTAGCAGTTATTCATTTCTGCTGGTATTTTTCACAAATATTTATAACGTTGCGATCCTCTGGTATGGGGGAATTGTAATGTTTTACAACCCACATACATGCGCGCAGGTCCGCCGGAGGTCATCATTATGTTCCACACAACATTTAATTAATGTCAGCAAAATAAAATGAATGCATTTTGGCCGTGAAGATCTCACTCTTCACATAATATGTGTTACATGTTATACATGTTATTATGCATGAATTAAAAAATTAACATCTACTATCTACATTTTACATGTATGAATTAAAAATGTCGGTGCGGTTTTTAATGAGGTGCTTAAAGATTGATGGCTGAATCGTTTGAGAATTGAGACATACATATTTATAACAGCACAACACAATATCGTTTCTTTCACGTGTATTTATTTACTCCAAAATAATACGTTCATAATAATTTTGTCAGTTCAAGTGTGACAACCGATTCGAAAGAAATAAAAAGACTGCTTATGTAGTACCATATTAACGTTTTAAATACATGTTTTTATAGTGAAAAGCAAACATTAAAGTCTTAAAACTTAAATAAAATGATGAATACTAATTACTAATGGTAGTTAATTATATAGAAGCCTTGATAGATTACTAGTTACATATTGTGTTTGAATTCATTTCTCTTGTCGTAAACTTTGTAATTTATTATTACAAAATAGTTATACATATGGGTAGGGTATTATACATTACATTATCAGTTTATCAATGAAAAAAAAAATGTTTTCAATAAATAATCAAGGAAAGCGCATCTAAGAATTTGTTTAAAACAAACACGCATGCGAATGTCATTAATAGTTCCAATCAGGAACTTCCTGTCCAGTCCAGAGGGGAACAAAAGAAGTTGTTTTTAGCATGAAACAGCAACTACTACTACTAATCGTTGCCAACTATCCACCCAATTGCAATTCATTCTATGCATACATAGGCCTAACTCTCCTAAAAAATTGACTACATACATATAGAATAGAATATAGCATTAATTTAAAAGACTAGCTAAAATATTTATCCTCATGGTAACATAATTGGATCTACATGATAAATTACAAAAAAAAGTATTGTCGAATCTTCCGTAATTATCTCCATCCTTCCTAGATTGATGTTATATAATGGTCGGTTGGTGGTACATATAAATGTACCATGTATAGAAATATACAAATAATGCTACATAAAGAAAGATAAAGTTAGTTATGTACCTATTTATTGTCAAGTAGATAAATCCTTGAAATTTGATTATGAAAATTCAGTAATAAAACAAATCTTAACATGATCTTTACAGTCACTCGTCTAGTTAACGTTTCCTCTTTTACATTCATTTTCCATATTATTAAAATCGTCCCCCCATTGGATATATACGTAGTAGTACAGTGATTAAATTATTTGTATTAACTATAATTAAATTAGACTACATAATTATTGTATTGTACATGAAGGAGTTTCAGTTAAAACACTAATCGAGTAAGACTACTTATATCGTTATCCTATGATTTACCTAAGTTAGCTTAACTATTATGCATAATATCTTGGCGTCAGAATCGCCTTGACTACAAACTTATCGATAATCAATTTAATTAGCAAATTAGCGTCATGAAGACAAAAAAGCCGATTGATTTACTCATGTTGCCATAGCAAACAGTGGTATCAAACCAGTGGCCAGTGACCATACTCCAATCCACAAAGAATTGATCAGTGCTGAGCTGTTTTTCGATGCAATTTTCAATGTAACATTTGAACCGGATACAACTTGAAATGGGAAAAATATTTTCATAGAATAGAAGTTCATGCACTTTTCAATTTTTCAATTTTGATGGAATGGAGAACAGAATATTGTCGCTCTTCAAGTTACAAAATTGTGGCTGGGATTTCGAGTGGAGCTCACCAAAATAACAGTGGGCAAGTAATACCTGATAGATGACCTTTGAAAGAAACTATCCCATATCTCGTGCAGGAAAATTTTAGATAGGTTTGATTTGAAGTAGCACGTTGGTTTGATTAGAGTCTCACGTTGATAATATAATTGAAGGAGACGACATTTTCATAATGAATAATTCATCAGGTATTATTGATGTTAAAATAAGGTTCCCAACCCAGCCACCATACCATTTTAATCATGTATAGTATTATGCGTACCCAACAGAAACACTGACTGATTACAGTTGAAGTTGATGAAAAAAAATCCCAATACTTTCTAAAGTTGACTATGGATGCACCTCAACTACGTATGTATGTATATCCTGTGTTTGTATAACTTACTATAAATTAGTCACATATTTACTTGCGTTTTGTATGTATTTATTGTAAATGTATATTGTATTATTTTTGAGTATATAAGATATTTTGATCTCAATATCATATTTAGTAGTTACAAAATTTCAAAACACAAATAAAAATATTCCACTGGAATTGGGAATCGTTTAAAAGGTTACTGCATTGTTTCGTTTCTATTTTGTTGAGTCTTGCAACGAGTAAAGATTAATGTTATGTGAACATAAAATGTGATTTTCTAACATCTAATTGGTGTATAATTTGATACGGGTACATCCGTAATATTCTTCTGTATTCTATGATTATAATAAATGAATGTGAGGTATATCATTTTATAAATTTGTTATTCGTTGCTTATATCTGTGCTTTTTGATTTTATAGAATTCGGAAAGTATATGGTACAGAGTTTGTTAATGTATACATATTTGTAATATTTTTGATTTTTTTTTGTTTTACATAAAGACTATGAAACTGCTTAAAACAAACAAATTTTATATACTTATTACGCTAAATACTCTACAATAAAAAACGAATAGTGTTGTATATGAATATGAATGTATACACAAACTTGACTTCGCATAACATATTATTATAAATTGACTTGTTAAAAGTTTGACGTGAAAGTTTCCTTTTTGCCAGTTGCAAACATTAAATTTTAAACGTGCATTTTTCATTTCATTCGAGTTACAAAAAGTATAGCATAAAGGCTAACATATTACTGTAAGTTTAATAATTTCCTCCTTTGACAAATAAGTTGATTTATCGCACTTGTAATGCAGAGTACTTCCCCAAGTAATAGATCAAACTAGAAGACAAAATGTGCTAATTAGAGAATAGACTAGACTATGGGACTAGATGCGTATTGAATAAAACTATTTATGTAGGTATATTTCTTCAAGAGAACAATAATTACTGAAGACGTATGACTGATTGGTTGATTGGTTTCATCAGTTGCGCGTGAAAATCAAAAAACAATTTACAATATGTGCAAGTTCTCGCAGTTCTTAAACTTTGAGTCCTCCTTTCCAAGCAGCCATGTTAGCATTTGCCGAGCCTTTACACTTGCCTTCCAAACCCCTCGGTGCTTGCTCCATGAGTCGGGGCCACCTAATAAATGATAAAGAAAATATCCAAAATATTTAGCTATCTACTTCACTTCATTGACAAAAGAAGTAAAAACGTTTACTGCTTTAGAATCGATTCCAAAAGTAGTATGTATATAGTTTTCGTCATGTATTTGAATTTGTACATTCATAGCTACTAATAATTAGCTGTTATAAGAAATAATGTTCCTCTATAAGGTTCTAAGTATCTCGCAGATATTTTTAGAACATTCTATAGATTAATGGCTTGATTATTTTTTGGTATTATTTTTGTCTTTCCTTACGCAGGAATCCATTAACTTAATGACTTTGGAATCGAATTGTTGCCTTCCAAACCCCTCGGTGCTTGCTCCATGAGTCGGGGCCACCTAATAAATGATAAAGAAAATATCCAAAATATTTAGGTATCTACTTCACTTCATTGACAAAAGAAGTAAAAACGTTAACTGCTTTAGAATCGATTCCAAAAGTAGTATATAGTTTTAGTCATGTATTTGAATTTGTACATTCATAGCTACTAATAATTAGCTGTAGCTTTTCTAAGAAATAATATTCCTCTATAAGGTTCTAAGTATCACTCAGACATTTTTAGAACATTCTATAGATTAATGGCTTGATTATTTTTTGGTATTATTTTTGTCTTTCCTTACGCAGGAATCCATTAACTTAATGACTTTGGAATCGAATTGAGGTACTTATACTTCGTGATTCTTATCTCAATGTTTATATTTTTGCATAATTACCTGTCTGCTCGCAATATGATACTGCCATGCAGCGTCCGTCTATGTGAGAATTTTTTTCAATTCAAATATATAAAAGTTCTTCAAATGAATAGAATCATATTTCGTGGAAATCATTACTTTGTTTCCCGATCATCTAACTTACCTTGTGCTGAAACGGATCTGCTCCTTGCCAAGTCAATTTTATTCGCTACAATGACCACGGCTTTTGTGCGTATAAGGTCAATTTCCTGTAGTTTTCTCAATTCTGATTCCACTCTCTGGAAACTGGAACGATCAACAACTGAATATACCAGAAGAAAACCATCAGGAGGACTCATTTGGTTCAACTCAGCCTGGAAAAAATAGAAAATCGAGAGAAAAGTAAGTTTAAGAGCAAGCAAGGTCTCAAGTTTCCCCAAGATCTTATAGTAGGACTCATCCACTCGCAAAATTCGTTAAAGGGAAAGCATTCATGCCGATTTTCTTGTGCACACATAAGTATATAAAATGCAGTATTACAATTTCAACTTACTTTACTAAAGTCGTTCATCTTGAAAAATGTAATTTCGGATTCTTCACCATTAAGCATCACACTAACAGTCTCTTCCCCTTCAATGTCTATCCAAATATAAAAAAAAAAACATTTATACTTTCTTACATTTTATGTGCAACGTGCATGCAACTACATAACATGATTTTGCAAAAATGCAATGTCATGCCACGAGGTTCCAACTTCAAGAGGTATGTACATATAGAAGTAAGTGCAGAGAAACTACCTAATATTTACGTAAATGTATTTGTATTATTTGTATTGTAATTACATGTGCTTTCAATACATGCAAGGAATATTTTACTATTTGTAAACATAAAAGTTATTTCGTTTGGGCCTTTTGTCTTATTTCCTTTTTCTACGTTCTACATGCTATTCCGCTCGGTTATATTTTCATGTGATTTTCTGGGAACAATTTAAATTGTTTTTGTACCAGTTTGGTATGTACAAAATCAAAAAATGAAGAAAAAAGACATTACGTTTTTTTGTTTCAACCTGTTTGAAGCAGATTTGATTTGATATAGAGACGAAAGCTGTATGTATGTATGTAGATCTACTTATACCCCCTAGTATAAACGAATACTTTTCCCCACCACGCACGTTAGAAGACTACATGGCCCACTGCTTTCCGATTTTTATCATTATCAGTGAGTGATACAGTTTCCTTGTGGAAATATGTAATATGTAAAGAGGGGGAGAAAACAATCAGCTAGCAAAAAGGGGAACCAACAACATCATAAAATAGATATTACTTACTATCCTATAAAGAAGATATTACGCAGCATGTTTTTATCAGCATTCTGGCTCTACCTATTCCGAACTACATATCTTTTGTGTGTGCATTTTTTGTTTTTTAATGTTTTGCAGGAAGCTCTTTTGTATCAGCGAGTGTTACACTTTTCTACTCATATGTAATACGGAGCGAATGCTAGTGAAGTTGGTTCCTTTTCCTTATACGTTTACCCATGAAGTTTCACTAAAAGTCTTTTGTTTTCACTCCATATCAGTCACAACATTTTTATGAGAACTCTCCAGGGATGGAGTACGCAAGAGAAAAGTATAATAATATGGAAAAGTGTGGTGGTGGTTTTCAGGTGCGAAAGCTGACATAGAGATATTTGATTCCCTTGAGCTTTCAACCGTATCTTGAAAAGTAAAATATTTATCAGACCTCTGTGTTGCGTATGAATGGAACAATGGAAATGGCAGTAGCAGTAAGCGTCTCTCTATTACTCACTTTTAGTACTTGCTTAGGACAAGTCTTGTAGATTTTCTTGCTGGTTAAATATTAGTATGTGTATTTACTTATATATGTTTACTAATAGCTTTAAAATGTTCCCACTATCAGAGTTTGAATACATGGGACATTGTGTTGCTGAGAATTTACGAATGTATATAGGTAGAGGTATGGCAGTTAGTTACTGTAACAGAGTGTCGATGTTGAAATAGAGAAAGTGATCTTGTGATCTGCTCCTCTAAGATGGTGTAATAATACTTTCTATCGAAAGTAGGTAATTTTAAAAATAAAGGAGCGTGTTTATTTTCTCACCGTTAGGACGGTCGTATGCATTTATAGATTCTGACGTAAGAAATTGAGAAACAAGAGAAGACTTTCCAACTCCTCTTGCCCCAACAATGGCTACACGATAACTTGCTGGTGGTTCTGTTGGTGATGGTGGAGACGGTGGTTGTGGAGTCAAACTAGGTCGAGGGCTACGATTGGGGCTTCCAGGGGTTAAACTTGGTCTAGGACTTCTATTCGGGCTGGGTGTATGGGTTAGACTAGGTCGTGGGCTGTGTTGACGACTTCCTGCAGGGCTTACTCGACAGCTCCCTCCTCTTTCTAATCCACATGGCAGTAACAAACCATCCTCAGACATAAAAGTCATATTTCTTTGAGCTTCTGGTGTAGTAGGAGTGGGGACCAGGCTGTTACTCCGAGACCTTCGTCTTCTAAATGAATCTCCACGGTTGACAATGCCTATGATCATTAAAAGGAGACAAATTATCAAGAATAAACCATAAACCAATACTAGATAAATAAGAAGTAATAAAATGACATGACCTCATGAATCTTTGGTTTCATTTCTACTTGATTGTTCAGAGTACGAGAAAATTTGAGATGAGATGTACAGTTTGGAATAATTAATTCTTGCAAAACAGTTGTAATTAACTCAAAAAAAAAGTTGCATTGTGCCCCAGTTTTAAATTTGTTGGCCGTCACGTCAAAATTTTAATATATTTTAGCCAAGAACACTTTTATTGCACTGGGGAATTTTTTATTATGGATTTCAGACTAGTAATAGTAATCAATCATCTCAGAATGTATTCTTAAAAAGTTAAAAAACGTATCTTGTTATATGGTTCTCTCTTCGTACACCTTTACAATATTATTAGCTATGCATATTTCATTTCTTCTTGTGACACCCAGGGTTAGACATCAATAAGGGTTTTAAAAAAATCGCTACTCACATTTAAATATGAGGCAGACATATTGTGGGAAATTAAGTATGCCAACCAATATGACAAATAAGTTGCTTTCTCGGAGTTCTGTTTCACAAATTGGTGCAGTTTTTCTCTCGCATTACCTTTAAACTTTTCGATCTTATAAAAATATCTTGACAAACCGATGCGATCAATCTCTTTACCATTTTACTTGCATGTCCCGAATGAGAGTTATTTCGGTATGCATGTTTATAAACAACCCAAACGGTTTTTTGACATTCACTTTTGAAGAAAGCTAATAATAGGCACATTTCATGTCATATTCTTCTCTAATAAAATTCTTCTCACAGAAACTGCTTTTGACAGCTTTACTAGGGCTTAGTATTTGTATTTTTGTCCCTGGAGAACCGGAAGACTATAGTTTTTTTTCAAAATTTCAAACATAAAAAAATTGATAGCCATGCCAAGCTATACTATTTTGTGCTTCTTTTTAAACATGATGAAATTAGTGACGTAATGGTTTCAAAATAAGAACAAGCCTTTCCTCATTTCATCGAGAAGTTTTTGCTTCAATTGCGTCACTACTCTTGGCACCAGTTCCCGTTCCCCGTTCTATGATGTCATTCTTAATGCTCAATGCTGCTATTGCTGGAAGTATTCCACATTGTAAAAAAATAACGTATTCATTTCATTTGGTTTACTTAGTGCTGTTGCGTGACGTATGTGTCTGTGAATAAAAAATGTAGCTAAACTTTGTTGATAATGATTTCCACGTGCAGTCCAAATGGCTTCTTTTAACATAGTTAAAAGATTCAAGATACTTTGCTCCTTGTCGTATACCTACATACCTACAAACCGATGAAGTACATTTAAACTAGAAAACTTGATGAGATGACGTAGTGTTCCTAATACGTACGTACTATTTTCCAATTGATGTACCACACACGGAGAGGCGCGTGCATCATGCCACGAAATGTCCTGGGAGGAAATGAAATTTTAACGAAGAAAGTTCTCAATTTCATTCTAAAACTGTAAGAGATGAGAAGGAACAAAAGCCAAACTTTGAATGTATATGGAAGTTGAAGCTAGTTGCATTATGAAAATCTGGTTTCTTTTGATCTCATCTCATCTGTCTTATTTATATACGCTCGTATTCTAATAGTTACAGACAACTAGATATACGATGTAAGCTACAGGTGGTTTTATCATTGATGCAAGAAATCCATCAACTATAGACATTTGTATTGCACATTACTACACACATCACATACAAATTTGAAACATGCCACTGACTATTGACTGACAGATTTTTTCCATTTCCTACACTGCACGAGCATAATTGGCATAACATTAAATTAGTTTTCTGTTGCTTCATCTTTCTTTTGATCAAGTAGCCACTTTGAAGTAGTAGCTTTGTACAGCAATGCTGAAATAAGTTGATGAGATGAGAGCATAATATATGTTACTGTTGGGCTTTTCCATGAATAAATGGAAAAAGTGATTTGCTCAGCTTGAGCTGCTAAAACTACTACTGCGGAAGATTTCAGCTGAGCTTAATGAATACGATATTCATTTCCGCTTGGAGATACTTTATTCTACAAAGTAATGAGTTGATGTTACTTAATTACAGACGATATATTTAAGCTCACATGATGACTATAATGTGTGCCCGTCTCTGGTATATGGGTAACGAATACATGTACAAGTTCACACTACATAAATTGCATAATGTGTGAAATTCGCAGCTATGCATGAATGTCCCTAGGTATGGTATATTCTTTGTCGTGCGCTGCTGGTAGACTTTCTCCTCAATATTTGACTTTTCGCTAATGTAGGTATTAATATCATAAACCTACTTGCTTACTTGTTACTCTTAATTAATTCCAAAAAGATAATTCTTAAAGCGCTGAGCTTAAGCTCCCCAATTTCACTTTCATGAAACTCTATCAAATCCATATTATGCTTTCTCAACTCTTATTGTACTTGCATCATATATTAATCTATCTTTTTGCGTGTTCCATCCACGTGCATTTTGTGCATCAAAAAACTCCAAGCGTAAATGAAAAACAGATATTGAGATTCAAGTCTTTTGTTGCTAAAGTATGCCCGAGGGGAAAATGTAGCAGGCTGACAAGTACTTTGAAGCCATGTACCCATTAACAAAAATATAACCAAATAATTCAGCCCACTCAGCATCGGAAAAAATAATTGCTTCTTAGAATCTTCCTCTACTGTAGGTTTTGTTCTACATCTCATTCAATGTTTGGACCATACATCTCTATCTAACTTTGTTAAATATTCTACCTTGTGTAAAATGGGAGAAGTTAACGTATTTCTCAGTGCTATCACTAATATTATATCAACGCGTAGTAGTAATAAAGGTTTCAATTTACATTTACAGCGTCACAACAAAGGGACACAGTCGGAAAAGAATGGGTTGCATTTCTTATCATTTGATATTACTTACATAAGATGTAGTATGTCATGCAGCAAACTTTGTGTGCAATCGAAAAAGCTAATCGAAACATCATTTCCTGTTATACCTATATATTTTCCATAAATAATAGTGAGAAAGTAGAGCATTCAACTATTTATTTCTCGCTTTTGCTAAGAATGTTATCTCATTGTCAGTGTCTTGTTCTTGGCAGTCAGACTCCCTTCGTTTTTTGCTTAAAACTTATTCTTTTTCAAAAGCCTTTGCGAAAAAATCATGCCTATAATTTATCGATTCATGTAAAAGATATAAGCTCGCAGTGGGGCTGCTGTCATATTGCATTTTCGAAAAAGTTGTTAGCTAGATAGAAGTAAAGGTGCAAGAGCTACATATTATACACTATACACGTGTATTCCTCTGCTGTAGATTCATCCATGTAGTTTGAACAGCTCTTATATAAGTTGATCTTCTTGATAGATGACTTAACTAAAAGCCTTATTTCGCCATTGGTTATTATTTTAAAATGTATTTCAGCTCAATGATAATATCTTGCTCTGTTTGTAGAACTAAAAGCAACAATGAGGTTCTGAAGCTGATGTGCAGAAGTACTTGGTTTCTCATCGTTCCCACTCATTCATTTGCCGTTTTACGTGCTCAAGGCTTTTAGAGTTTTGAGAACTTTACTGCACACCTCTTCAGAGACGCAAGCATATTTATGAAAAAATGTAGTTTTTCTATTCCACCTAATGATTAATATTTTTTACCTACATATTAAGGTTTATTTGATCTTTCCCCCGATAAAGGCTACTAGTAAGGCAAACTAACGACAAAAATTGCGCCAATCTTGTTGATATAAGACTGTGAAAATATAATTTATTATTTCTTCCTTTCATGGAGAAAGTTTTCTCCAATCTTTTATAGCTAACATTTTTTATAGACAGTCTTAGCCAACTTTGTATTATGGTGGTTGGTCAGGTTAACTAAAATGTACAAGGAAAACAATTACACTTGGCTGTTAGATATGAAAAAAATATATTATGCTAACTTTATTGGCATGTGTAGGCAGAAAGAGATTAGTGGATATACATATATCCCGCAGTATGAGATAAAGCCAAAAAACCGAGGTGAAAGTATATACATTCAGTGTTTCGTATTTTCTTGGTCGCACACAATTGTTGTTGTTAGTATAGCTTATGGAAAGTCTGATATCACATGGAATATTATTACCTTGCGTCTACATTCAACATTGCCAAACCGTATTTCTTATATGAATGTTTCCATTGCGTGCTAGACGGTCTCTAAAAACAAACATTGCTGTGTTGTCGTATAAGACTACGTAAATTTTTTCATTCTATTATAATAATAATAATATGTATATCGTGTGAGGAATAACAATAAACAGGTTCACTATACAAACAGGTTATAAGCAAAGGGGTTACGGTTACTCTTTTGATCTACGGTATCCACTCTCGTTACATGTCAACTTATGGAAATTTTTTTGGTGACACAAACCATTCCTTTAGTTAAAGATTTATATAAAATAATTAAAGGTAGCATGGAATAATATACAAAATCATAATGGCCTTACCGTATGTAACTGGAAAGTAATGAATAAACTGACGTTCGTTAAACGTGAAATATATACTTTCGTGGCATTTTTCAAGTTATACAGTATTCCTTCTAATTGCTCCTTGTTCAACATGTTAGTTAAAACCACTGCTGCTTTGTTATAATTATAGC